>JAMKPZ010002362.1:0-47293 GCA_024699675.1 Amphibolis antarctica
AAAAATTCACCACAAAAATAAGTATGGACCTAAAAGAAAGTATTTTTTGACTTAACTACCATGTAAACTTTGCCCAACAAAGTAGAAGTCATTGGAGATGGTTAATTAGTATATTTTAATGCTTGTCCAAAACAAATATTTTTTTCTAGTTAAGTGAACGGTTAATGTGATTTATTATTCCAATAATTTAATCTTAAACAAATTGATGAAAGCTTAGTTGTGCCTTCACACTGCAAAGTACGTAATTAAGTACACCCACCCTTTTAGTAATAAGGATAGTATTTGTTTAAGTAATAAAATTAAATGAGATGAAATTCTTTTAAAAAAAAAATTACACATCTACAATGTAAACTTTTATTATAATGCTTTGACGTAAAATGTTAAAAGTTCTTGATAAATATTATTATATATAATTATAATGTATAGTAAAAAATAAGGTGGATAATATTTAACTTTTAAACAAATCGAAAGTTTTGTTCTTAGACCCAATTTCCAAAATACTCTCAATTTTCATCACTAACTTCACATTTACCAATCTACTCTTCTCATTATTTTATCATCATGTCTTCTATTACATCAATATTTATATATTTTAAATAATATTCTTTTATAATTTAATTAAAATAATCAAACATATACAACATATTTTAAAAAAAATAAAAAAAAGAATTCTAGTTCTAGCTAGAGGAACATTTGGTATGATCAGTTTATTTCATAGGAACATTTGATATTAAAACATTAAAAAATCGATTTTTCTCGCTTCAAAAATGTCGAGTGAGTTATCGGAAGTTTATTTGGTTTTAACTTTAATTATTTTCAAAAGTTGTAATACGTTAATAAAATAAATAAAGTTAAACAGTACGATATAATAGAAATTTATATAACGACGATTTGTAACGATGATGATATAAAAATTTATTTAAAATTAATTTTAAAATAATTTAAAAAGACAACTACCCTTTCCAACTTCATCCGACACCATCAGCGGCGATTCAGCGCCCGTCACTGCAAAGTAATTAAGTACACCTACTCTTCCCAGCTTCATCCAACGCCATCGATCAGTGCATCGTCGCCGCAACACCACCAGTGCTTCCATACTCGTCCGCCGACCATGGCCAGGGGTAGCAGAGCCACACACGTTGCCCTCTTCGCAGGTCCTGGTATGGGCCACGTACTCGCCACCCTCGCCCTCGCCCGTCGGCTTGCCACCCTCGACCTTGACCACCTCCAGATCGCGCTCTTCATCCTCTCCTCCGGGGCTCCCCGGTCGACCCACCCCCTCGTAGCCACCCCCGACCCACCCGCCAACCTCCGCATCACCATCCTCCCAGCGCCCGACGTCTCTGCCATCGTCCCACCCGATGCCCACATGGAGACCCGCATGTGCGTCTCCATCCGCGAGTCACTCCCTTCCTTACGCTCATCCCTCTCCGCTCTCTCCCCACCACCCACCGTGCTCATCGTCGCGGCCTTCTCCATCTGCGCGTTCGATGTGGCCGACGAGCTCAACATGTCCAAGTTCGTGTACATGACGTCTACTGCAGACTTGCTGGCCTTCACGCTGCACCTGCCGACCTTGGATAGAGAAATCCAGGGCCAGTACGTGGACCAACCCCAGCCCATCAACGTCCCCGGCTGCAAGCCCATCGAGATCGAGGACGTCATCAGCCCCGTGCGCAACCGCTACAACGACAAGTACACCATGTTCTTGCAACTGACGAAGCCGTTGCCGCTTGCCGATGGAATTCTGATCAACACTTGCGAGGTATTGGACGCAAGGGCCTTGAACGCCCTTCGAACGGAGAAGGCCTTCGTCGACATGAAGCTCCCGAAAGTGTATCCCATCGGACCCCTGACGCGCCCACCGGAGGACGAGATGGTGCCGTGGCTTGACTCGCAGCCGGATGATTCCGTTCTGTTCCTGTCCTTCGGCAGCGGTGGTACGTTGTCGGTGGAGCAGACGAAGGCGCTGGCCGGGGGACTGGAGAAGAGCGGAAAGAGATTTCTCTGGGCGTCACGACCACCGTCGCTCGGAGACGATCCGTCGGCGGCCTACTTACATCGAGCACAGGTAGAGGGCTAATTGATCAACTTTTCGTTGCAAGAACAGATCACCCAATGGATTAAGCTCTGCAATTCCAGCGAATCACTTCGATTGGTGCTTATCGTGATTCGAGATCTTTAACGAGGAATACAAATATGTTTCTTGAAATGCATTCTTCATGCCGTGGAACAGGGCAGGGACGAACCGGCGACGTACTTGCCGGAGGGCTTCCTGGAGAGGACGAAGGACGTGGGACTAGTGGTGGGGACGTGGGTGCCGCAGGTGTCGGTGCTGTCCCACAGAGCGGTGGCGGCGTTTCTGACGCACGGCGGGTGGAGCTCGACGCTGGAGTGTCTGGTTCACGGCAAGCCGATGATCGTGTGGCCCTTGTTCGCGGAGCAGGGGATGAACGCGACCAAGCTGGAGGAGAGGGGGTTGGGGAAGAGGGTGAGGGGTAGGGGTAAGGCGGCGGCGGTGGGAGTGGAGGAGGTGGAGGAGGCGGTGAGGGCGGTTGTGGGCGGGGAGGAAGGGAAGGAGATGAGGAAGAGGGCGGCGGAGGCGATGGAGAGGATGGTTTCGGGGTTGGAGGTGGAGGGTGGTTCGTCGCGCACGTGCTTGGTGGAAGCAGTAAATGACTGGAAGAGAAGAGCGTCACGTGCTTAGCTTTTTTTACTTTCGGGGTTGGGCGCTCGGTTTATGAAATCTCGTGCTTATGAAATCTGTGGGGTAAGCGTGAATAAATCTGGTAATCTTCAAAAATAAACGTGAATGAAAAATCTGTTCTTGTCACGTGGGTGAGTTGTCTGTTTCAAAAATAGTGTCTGACGATAATTTTCTCACGCATCTCGAGAAAAATGGCGGGCCGGTGTATTGAAAACAGCGGCATCATATTTTTTAATTAAAAGGCAAGATTAAATTAAAGCAGTTTATAAGGTCAACATTGGAATCATCAAGATAATTTCTGTTGTTATATGAATATATAAATGAATGCAAAATTAAGATAATTATGTGATTTAGAAAAGAGAACGCGATACATGAAAAGATAACTGTAATGACGGACACAAAAGTTACGTAACAAGCGAGAATTGTAGATTTAACGTTTAAAATTGTAGAGAGCGATGTAAAAAAATAGAAAAAAGAGAGAGTTTAATCTACAATCATTTGAAACATCCTCGTCATGATACGTTTGTAAAGTATTCATCTGCTTTTAAAAGTTAGATAAATTTAAAATTAAAAATAGTAAAATTTAAAAATTAAAATTACACAGCATCTGATAAAAATTTATATAATAATAATAAAATATATAAATTTATACAAAAATAAAATTAAAGTTCAAAACACTCTTCCGCCTGTCTCGTTGAATTAACAGTTAACTTGCTAATGAATGCCTACATTTACATTATATTGAATATATTTATTCATCATCAAAAATATTTTTGATTATACTTAAGATTCGAGTTCAGCGTCAGAAATCAATGGTAGGTGCGACAAATAAGGTGTCTGCACGTGACACTTTATTAATTCTGATGAATATTTGTTTTTTTTTAATAAAAAACTTATCCCGCTTTTTATTTGCCAGATTTTATGACCACAAAGCCCTTGCAGTTTCGGTTTTAGTTTTTTTTAATGATATTGTATTTTTGTCTTGGTTCAAATTTTAATCCTTCAACAAAAAAAATTAAATCCTTCTCTCTAACGATAGAGTTCTTGTGATCGCTAACTATATTATTTTGGTCGCTGATTTTTCGTTTTTAACGGTCTACTAAATACGTCAATTCTTAAACATTGCCCAAACACATTCGAAAGGAGAGCTTTTAAATTTTTCCAGAGTTGCTCGTGCTTTTAAGTTTGACCATGACAAATAAAATTAACCTATTTCTTCTCAATTTAATTGTTGATTTTACAAAGCACAATCCAATCCAGGTCCGCATTTAAATGGGCCGATAATGGACTTCCCGATCCATGGGCTTGGAAGAGACGGCAAATCTTATGGGTTTAGGAACGAGGAAATTGTGTGGAGGAAGAAATAATCATTGTGGAAAATAGAAACACAGCGTACGAAAATAAATCTGTATTTTTAAAAATTTCATAAATTCCGATTTCTCCTATCAGCGTTTTTAGTTCAAATTACAACTTTTTATAAGATGACGTATAGAAATTAGCGACGACTATTGAAAAATACTGACATTTCCATGCATTGGCCGAAATAATCTTGATACATAGATTGTGATTAAAAGAGGGTTTGTGAATTTAAAATTAATAAGAAATTAGTTAAAATTTTTATTATTTCACGTAATTTTCTATTAATTCTAAATATGCAATTCTAAATACCCTGAAAATTCTAATTTTATTATTAAAAGGAATTAGATTTTATAGTGAATTGTAAGATAAAAATTTATACATGTTGTAATAATGATGTATGATAGTTTATACAAAACTAAAATTAAATCTAAAAGATTGATAATCTTAAATTTTGTTGATTTATTTCATTGATTTGTTTGGTTCTCTACCAGAAATCCAAGCAGGACTGAGGCCATTGGACTAATTTAATCAGCAATGAACATATTATGACATATATATTAATTGACAATTGCACCAAAGCAAAAGAGAAAGAAGAGAAACGCTATGATCACATCTCGTACAGGTTCATCAAGTCCAGCATATCCACGTAGGCATTGTACTCGTTTATGTACACAAGCTCCTCTCCCTCTAGCCCAATGCTTCCTCCTCCTTGGAGCCCTTGGGTGGTGTCCACCGAGAACGAAGCTGTGCTTGGGCTGCCGCTGCCCATCTCCCCGCCGCCACCACAGAACCCACCGGAGAGTTTCTTCATCTCCTCCTGCGCCTTTGACAGCTGCTCCTTCAGGTTCAAGACCTTGACAGATAGTCAACGAAGTTAATCTACACTTACAACAGGACCTTCATATATATATATATATATGTGCATATAACAAAGCTCCACCGTAGCTAGTCCTGATGTTACTCGTATAATATTATTAAATTAAACGTAAAGGACTTGCATATATGGAAAACACATCATCCAAATAAGATAAGAAGCCATAACATGAATTACCAGAGTGGAGCTTGGAAGCTTTCTCGGCCCACACATGACGTGCAGAAGAATACCAGCTCACATATATCATAATCGATCAATTAATGCATGCATGTTTACTTAAATACTATTAATTGTTGGTCTTCCAGGTGAAATTGGTACATCATCATTAATTGTAAAACAACATGAAATAAAAAAAGAAGAAGATAGTGTAGTTAATCTGCGAGAAAATAAGTACCAATTAAACCAAAACATTATTATATCATCATCAAAAAAATTATAACAACGCACTTTATTTTCATAAATATATATATTGCTAAAACTAATGTTGGTTAATTACCTACGAAATACTATATATCGTACAAGCAGTAGCCGAGAAATTAATTAACACCAAATCAAAAAGTTCAACCCGGCCATGAGATTTATATATATCATCATCCCCCAATATATGCATGGTATATAGAAGAAAAATTTGGTCAAACATTGTCAGATGTGTCTCATCTCTCTCTCTCTACATATATATTTATCTTCTTTTTTTTATATATATATATACACACGAGCGAACATGAACACTCTCTCACGCTTAGAAGTGACAAGAAGTCAACAGGTGTTCGCTTTCCCTGTAAAGAAAGATGTTCTCCATTAACAAATAAGGTGTAGAATTTAAGGCCGGCATACAACGAGACTGTAATATGTTGATTTCATATTAATATTTAACGTAAAATTAATTAATGAATAATAAGTTAAACGATCGTCACAATATATAAGGCATAGGTATGTGTATGGGTTAATTGGAGCAATGGATCGAAGGTTGAAACCTCGGTCTCAAGTTGGCATTTCTGGAGGACGGTGGAGTGGTGGTGGGACTTGAGCTTGGCGTACTCCTCCTCCAGCTGCTTGCTCTTGGACCTCGCCCTCCGGTTCTGGAACCAGACCGCCACCTGCTTGGGGTCGATGCCGAGGTCCGTCGCCAGCTGGGCCTTCCTCCCGGACTCCAGCTTCCTCTCCTTCCAGAAGCTCATCTCGAGGTACCTCACCTGCTCCTCGCTCAACCTCCTCTTCTTCATCTCCGCCCCGTCCGCCCTCACCCTCTTCCTCCGCCTCCTCGCTGCCTTGTGTTCGCCTGCAAATTAAAAGATGGAATCAATAAAGACAGAAATTAGAACAAAGAAGAAGAGGAATCACCGAATCAATAAGATATATAGAAGAATGAGCTGAAGGGAAGGCGGTGAGTTCGTGCTCAGACAAACCCTTGGGCTTGTCGAGCAAATGGGTGCAGCAGACACCAGCAGAGCTGGAGAGTTCCGTGATGGCCTTCTCCACTGCTTGGGTTAAGGTGCTCATGCTCGTCTCCTCTCTCTCTCTCTCTCTCTTGCCCGCCTCGGAATCAACCTCCTGGTGGCGGAGGCCTTATTATAGAAAGGCAGGAAGTGATCTTCCCATAATACCCCCATCACCGCGTAACATATTCCCCAAGAATGCCACTACGAATCCGGCGCCACATGCCCTGTAGACCCCGGAGAGCAGCGAAGCAGAAGAAGCGGTGCGAGGCACTTGACAATACGTACCCTGGGGGTGGGCATTCCCGGAAAATGCACCTTATAATCACATGCCCTTCTGGGTTTTCTCTTTCGATGGACGGCCTCAGTTCACCTTCCCCCGGACGGCGTGCCTACCTCCCCACCGCT
Organism: Amphibolis antarctica; assembly: GCA_024699675.1. Classification (NCBI taxonomy): domain Eukaryota; kingdom Viridiplantae; phylum Streptophyta; class Magnoliopsida; order Alismatales; family Cymodoceaceae; genus Amphibolis; species Amphibolis antarctica. Next base: position 6,785 of record JAMKPZ010002362.1, read on the forward strand.
GGGCTACGACTCCCTCCGACGTGTACAGCCGCCTTGCTCCCGTGACTGGGACGCACATGGTCGACCAAGCAAGAGCCGTCGGACAAGCCCACCGCGCGCTCCACTCCCTTCGGCTCCTCCCCAATCTTTTGGCTTTCATCTTTTAGCACTTGTATTTAATTATATATCTTTAGTTCCTAGTGGTTAGATTGAAAAAGGCAAATTTCTGCAATTTTTTAAAAGGCAAGTTTATTTATTTTCACTAACCACCGATAAAAATAATAGTACATGTAATCTTCTTTTAGGATTCAAATTTCAAAAAACGTGAAAAAACATTAATATTACCGAAAACTTTAGTGTTGAAAAAAATAGTTTTGCATCGAAAATAATGAGTAAAGTTAAAACTCTTACATTTTTTATAAGTTTTTTCTTATTAGTCAATTAATTTTAATGAAGTAAAATTTATATAGTGTTAAGGTCAATTTATGTACACTGTATGTAAAATTTACATCATGTAAAGTACTCAAATAAGAAACTTACAAACATAATGGTATATTGAAAAAATAGTATTACATTAGAAATTAACAATAAGTGAAATTAAGACTTTTATATCACTCGTGAATCCTTTCTTATTAATTAATTAATTTTAATGAAATAAAATCTATATAATATCAAAATCAATCCATACACATTACACGTAAAACATTATATAAAATATTCCAATGGGAGACTCACAGGTACACAAATATTGAAAAAAATAATCTTACATTGAAAATAACGAATAAAATTAAAATTCTCATGTTACTTAAGAGTTTTTTCTCATTAATCAATTTATTTTAATAAGATAAGGGATCTCTCAAGAGAGATGTTTTTTTATCTAACTTTTAAGTTTCAAGTAAGATATGGTGCACTCAACCAAATATATAATAAAAAAGTTTGAAATTACTCAAGCATCTTTCATGAACGTCACTCCTAACTTTTGGGAATACTCCTAATTTCTATCACATTTTTCACATTCTCTAACATATTTTTCTTATTATTTTGTCATCATGTCTCATATCACATCAACATTTATATATTTTAAATAATATTATTTTATAATCTAATTAAAATAACCATGTATGTACAACATATTTATTTTAAAAATAAAAGGAATTTTGTTATTTTTTAAATATAATTTTTATATAATATATTTTTTTCTATAATACATGTTTGTGTTTTATGTATACGTAATTGAGTATTTGTAGTGTATAGTTGTATATATTAAAGAGCAAACACGAATCTATTGCTTAAACGTTATGAATTGTCTAGTAAATTTAGCTTAAATTTATCGGTCCATGTGAAAGATTTGACTCAAACGTTTTGCAAGGTTTAACCATAATGGACTATACAGGATGTTTAGCCTAAATCTTTCAACTTGCGTAAAATATTTATTTACTATATTATTTATTTATTCTCTAACAGCCACATTCATGAACCACTGTACACGTTCTTGGGAAGTGTGTATTGAAAAAATGCCATTCTGCAAAAGATCTTACTAAAATTAATTTTTCTCACTTAAAAATACCAAAACGGATTATCGGAACACACTCTTAGACTATCAAAAGAACATAAAATTAAATTCTAAACTTTAATTCTTAAAGAGATCCCTTGGTAACATGATTCCGAACAAGCCCTCATTGATGTACGTCAGCCTTCGGTTTACATGCATAGACTGGCCGCTGGATTCACGTATTTGTCAAGTTGAAGTAAGTCTTATGTCATCTATGTTTTATTGACAAATGATGTAATTAAAAAGAATGTTTTGAATATTTTAGAATAATGCCTGTCTACTGTAGAAGCCAGAGTGATTAGATATTAAGTAATATATATCTTTTGTGGGTATCTTCGTCATCAAATTATGCTCTTATATATATATCAATAGTTCTTCCAGCATGCGTATCCAACAATCAATCATGTATATATCATGTCAATATTTTGTAATTAATGAGTAACATAGAAGGAGACAGAAGAAATACATGCTCCCGAAAGTTATGTTACGTTGTTCATCAAATATTCTCACAGAACTTGCAATTATGTACGCCTAACTTTTTGTTTAGGATTTATTGAATTTACGGTTTAGATTACTAATGTACAAACATTAATTATACCTTGATCCTTTAAATTTATATTTGGGTAGATTAGGAAATCTCACTCCAAATAGAAGATAATTTACGTACATTACAAATTACAACCGAAGAATCAACCGAGTTCCAGAGAGGCATCAACGGGTCTATCTGTAACTTTAAAAATCTTTTGGGTCGATTGGCTATAGCTCTATTAGAATGGCTGTTGCATGAAGTTACGTAAGTGATAAACTTTAATCCATAACTAAGGGTGTGTTTGTGAATAATTTTTTTCAATTTCAAAACTTAGAAAAGGAAGAAGTTGAAATTGATTGTGCGAATAAATGTTAAAATTTATATAATAATAGTAACATAATTTTAAAAGTTAAAAAAATTACTCAAAACACAATGTCATTATGAATTAAGAACACGCGCACGAGTGCCTCCATTCCACCGTCGACGTCCCTTCCGGAGGCCACCACACACGCGTCGGCCGCCCGAAGATCTTGGGGGCGGGGGCGTCTGCGGGGGCCGGGCCTGCGTACGAACCCAAAACCATCGACCAGCCCCCAGGTGGAATCTACATTGGCATGTATCTCTCAGCTCATCGGCTAGGTCGTTCAATTTCTTCTCGATCTTCTTCTCCGACGACGGCTTGGGAGTAAGACAATGACGCCGTGACGAGAGGCTGCCGACCTCGGGAAAAGGAAGGTCGCTTTGCGTTCTTGCATGCGGTGCTCGGATTGCACGTTAATTGCGTGCCTTGCCACGCACCGCTCGCCACGCATCTGATGGCCACGGGTTGCTGCCCTGTGCCCTCCTTTCTCCTAGTATTAATTATCATGCTACATCTTGGAATCATCGTTAAAAGTGACAGTCAATTTGAATTTTCATTAAAAAAATACAATTCAAATCAAGCTACTTTAAGAGTATGATATATTATTATCATACCTCTCTGCTTTGCAGAATGCATGAGCTAACCACCATTAGCCCAGCACTTAAGTTTTTAAACACGAGGATAAGGATCAAGGGTCACCAAGGAGAGATAAAGAAAGAGAGAAAGAAACCTGGCTACCTATGGAGATAGGATATCTGCAGCCGTTGATTGTGTAGGATTTGATGGATTTATTTACAGGGAGACGGACAGAGATGGTGGGTGTGCCGGTGTGGGAATGCACGGGAGTGAACAAGGACAATTAACCATGCTGCTGCCTTGGGTTTGATTCCCAGATTTCTTTATTTTCATCATCAACTGGGTAATGAATGAATGAGGAGGTCAGTCTAGATCCTAAACAAATGGTGTCATGCTTATCCCAGACACTGCCCACCCATGTTCCCCATCTTCGAACTTTCCAAGCCGAGCGATCACATGTGAGCACCAGCACTCCTCCACCCCACCCAAATGCTCCGTCGTCTGTGATCTGCATCTGATCTGTCGTGCTTATTTTAATTGATCTGCCTTCGAAAAATGAACATGCATACATATGCTTCTCCTTTTTAATAGCCTGCAGCCTGGCCTGTAAATCTGTATGCAATCTAGCTCCCCACTTGATTGCATGATATGCATCAACAACGGAACGATCGATTCCGCCTTTCACTTTATCTATCACCAGATCGATCGAGAACAAATTCTGCGTAACGTTCAAGAGAAAACAAGTTGGAAATCGTGGAACCCTGAGCGCGCACCCGCCACATCTGGAATGTTTTTTTTTTTGTCAAATTAAAAATATCGAAACATGCACAAATCTGAACCATGCATGCAATCTGGGATTTTTTCTTTTCAACGGATCGATCTACTCTCACGCCTCCCTGGCCTTTTTCTATTATAAACTGATCGAGATCGATCCATAACTACGAACACAAAAAAGGCTGTGTTTTTCAGAAAGCTGATTAATAGGTTGATCGATGATGTCGCTTTCCTCGAATCTTGCCACGATTCGAGCCAGGATTTCGGGGAGAGACGGATCCGATCCAACGTGAAGTTCAACAGTTGAAGTCTCAGTTTCCCAGAAAAATGTAATTAAAGGTCCCTCCTGTCATTCGTCGATCCAAATCCATATCGAGATTTACCATTCGGTTGGTTTAATCGAAGGCTGCTAGTGCTAGCACTCTTGCATGTGGTTTTTTAAATGTATTTTTTTTTTAAAAAAAATATCATCATCATAAATAAATAAAGGGTAAAAAACGATGGGATTTAATAACAAATTAAAGCCCATGAGCTACAGCTCTATATATAGTCTGACCGATCTACGACCATTGGGTGAGGAGGAAGAGGGGGAGGTGATCCGGAAATTAAAGAATAAGATCGAATATCGGCAACTGCATGCGTCTTCTCTGTATAGCAATGGAAAGCAATGAAGTTTTGAACGATATATGTGCTGCAACGCCTTGGCTAGAATTGGTAGGGGACGAATGCAGTAAGACGAATTGTATAAACCAACATTAATTGTAAGACGAATGCATGATCAATTCATGGAGCAATACAAGAGATGGTGTGCGTGCGTCCGTGCGTCCGTGTGTGCGTGTGGGGGGGTGGGTGGTATTAGATCGAGATGAAAAGCGTATGCCACATTAATTAAGTAGTCGATCCTTTCTTCCTTCCCTTTTTTTAGAAGTGGAAGACACAGCAGCGTTGGTTGCGGATACACAATATATACCAAGTGATATATAAAAAAAATAAAGGAGCTAGTAGAAGGATCGATGTAAGATTGATAGCCTAAAATTAATCGATTTATGATTGTTCCGTCGAAAGATCAGATTTCTCTCCCGTTTTGATTGGTATTCGTGACGGGGCACCGCTCGGGGCTCTAGATGGACTACGCCCATTTCTTAATTTACCATGTCGGTGTGACGAACATGGTGTGGCGCCCGCGGTTTACACTTTACCACGTACCTGCTGTGAGCACAACATCGTCGACGCATCCTCAAAAGAATAACAATTTCTGTGGTTGGAATTGTTAAAATTTTATCTTAAAATCAATTAATGATAAATAGAATAATTTTTTATACATTAAGTTTAATTTATTCTTTATATTTATTAATGTAAAACTATTGTAACACTTATCTCACTTGTGACTTATTTTTAATTTTTTTTATATCTACAAATGTCTACAGATAAATATGTATGAACTGCCTCTGATATTATATAAAATTTTTTCTTCTTACGCATGAATGATCTATCAACGAAAGATTTGTAGTGAGGAAAAGACGAGGAGGAGGAGGTGAGAAGGAGTTGGTGGCAGCTAGGGCAATGATGTAGAAGAAAAAAGTTTTGAAACTAGTAAAAAGTTAGGTTTATTACAATAACTACTAGGTATATATACTCAACCTAATAACGTTTAAAACACAACTCGAATCCTAACGTTTAAAACAATAACGTAATGGTAAATTTAACATGGCATCGGAAGCCGAAGTTGAATATAAGGCTATGACTTTTACTTGTTGTGAGATTATATGGTTAAGATTCTTATTAATTAAATGATCTTAGTGGTGCAAGTAATGAAACCAGTTGAATTACTATGTGATAATAAGACGGTCATTCATATTTGTAGCAAACCTCATATTTCACAAGCAGACTAAACACATCAAAATTAACTACCATTTCATAAGAGAGAAGATCCAAAAAGGAATTATGGCTACTAAACATGTCCAAGGAATGGAACAGCAAACATTTCGTGAAATATAAAATTTTTCATAAAATGATATCCACGTTAGACGTTGGTGATATTTACAACTTCCAACTTGAGAGGGAGTGTTAAATTTACCATTAAGTTCTTATTCTAAATGTTAGGATTCGAGTTGTGTTTTAAACGTTATTGGGTTAAGTATATATACCCAGTAGTTATTGTAATAAATCTACTTTTTTACTAGCTTCAAAATCCTTTTCTTATATATCACTACCCTAGCCATCGCTAGTCCACCACCTCCTTCTTGTTTCCTCCTTCTCGTATTTTCTTCATTGCAAATCTCTCATCAACAGATCATTTATGCGTTAAAAGAAGAAATTTCACATGAATGACTATATAATAAATTGCAAGAGAATGTGTATTTGACAATAAGGTATTTTTACTTTGAATATTGTAAAGAGTTAGAAGTTGAATTTTATTATCAAATAAAATTAAACTTTATATACAGTGAATTATAAGATAAAAATTTATATATATAAATTTATATGATAATAATGATACGTGAAAATTTATATGAAACAAAAATTAAAAAATCATTATCAAACAAATCTTAATTGTTAAGAGTTGGCTAGCTGCGTGCCCCAAAGAACCTTGGATCTTAAACAGGGGTTATTATAATATCTTGGTCATGAATTCGATCGTGATCTCCATTTGATACACTCGATCATATGCTTTTCTTCTTTTCCAAGGAATATGAGATTAATTATATCCCGAGGTATATGTTCCCATTTCCTGTGTTGAACATGTAATTAACGTCCGAGTTGTTTACGGAAGAATGATGTACGTAGATCGAGTCGATCGATCTGGTAAGCGCATGGATTCTTTTTCGCAACCCTATCTCCATCGTTCAAAATTTAACAATCTATGCATACATACTATATATTTAAGCAGTATGGGTGCGGGCATTTGCACATTTTAATTAATTAATTTGCTATGGACGCGTGCGTACAGTTTCCTTAAAATATTGTACCAGACGAACTGTGCCATCTGATCATGGCGCGCCAAACTCCACACTAAAATATTACCGATCGAGTCTATCATAATTGGCATCAGTGTTAATTAGCCTATAGTGTAGAAGCATTAATTCCACTAGAGTTAATATATGATGCTTGTGGGATCTTCTTCTTAGAGTAGTTAAAGCTATGCTTTGAATGCATATAAGACACGCAGTTTCATTTCAGAAAAGAAAATATTTTTTTTCACTATTAACGCTTTCTGTGACCGGGATTTCAAACAATTTCATTATATTTGATACACAAAAATGATCAAATTTATATCGCATGCCCTGCAATACCAAGAAAATGTCACGCATGCTTAGACAAGACAAGCCCAAAGATGAATGTGTACTGGTACGACGTAATTCAAAAATGACGATGGGTTGAGTCATGAGCTAGTGAGTCCACAAACACCCAATCCTTATTCCATTATTTCCTCAGGTACGTATGAGATCGATATGTCCAAATCCATGACTTTATAACCTAAGAAATCTAGAAAAATATTACTTATTACTATAAAACTGCTAGAATCATAAATTAATTTGAATGATAAATGTACGTAATATCAGTTTACATGATGAAAATATTGATCAATATTATTTTTCTTCTTATTTTCAAAAAAATCTCATTAATTCGAAAGCATTAATCTATTATCAATTACGTAGCATTTAAAATAAATATTCGTTTATTATTCTAATATTCATATATATTACAAATGACATAAATATATTATAATATTTTTTGAATAATATAAGGCGCAATATACCTAGACCTAAATCGACGTAAAGTGCAAGTTTTGCAATATTATTCATATTAAAAAGATTAAAATAATTAAAATTTTCGTTCTATTTATAAAGCACAGATTCAATCAAAATATTAATTAGTACAAAATATATCGAGGAAGAAACAAAAACCTCGTCAAAATTAACAGAAAATAAAATGTAAACTATAAAAAATAATAACCCAATTGCTCATCAACCCTACACTATACGTAGAATTAGATAAAAATAAATTAAAAAGAATTTATTTTTAAGTTAAAATTAAATTAGATGTAATTAAATTTAATACAGAGGTATTTATATATCTTATAGAATTAAACATAATTCGAAATTTTAGTATTTATATATATAATAGATCAAATTACATAGAATTGAATTTATTTTTTACTTTAAAAATAATAAAAATTTAATATATTTTAAAATTTAACTATTTACAGAAAAAAAAATTTAAAAGATATGGAGATCATAAGATGTCTTGTAAGAAAAGAGTAGAAAAATTTCACTCAATTTATAAAAAAGATATCAAAATTGAATTACAGACTTTTTTAAATAAATACCATCCAATTCTAATTCAATTATCTTTATCGACACCAACCTTCCTTTACGTATAACTTATAATTTATGATTGCTTGTACGTACAATATCAGACATAATTTCAAATCGTGTTAAGCTGGAAACATAACAATTTTATAATTGTTATTGTAAACGTTTTGGTATATAATTTTCTTTATCAATACGTCAAACTTGTAAAATCTGAACCACAAGATTCAGAGTACAACCCGGTCGACGGTGTTCGTCGTGCCACGTACGTACCACCCAATGGCTCAGATGGCATTCAACGATGACTCGCCGGTGTTCACGGGGTTCAGCACCGCGTCGACCGCGAACCATGCACCCGCAAAAATTTCATTTATATATTAATATTTATTTTCTCTTAAGATTATTAAATTTCGTGAAATTTATAGAGATTTTTTATTTCTATTTTCGTATCTTAGGTTTTTATTTTCTTAATTTTTGACATATACAAATTATCATTTATTAATGTAAATTATTAAAAAAAATTGATTTCGAGTAAAAAAGTTCATTTATATATTAAGATTTAATTTGATTTCTCTTAAAATCAATAAATTATTATTGAAACATTTTTTAACTTATAATTTGTTAAGCCGTGTGTGATTTTTTTTAACTACATACGAGAATATTATTTCAAAATCCTCAAAAATGATTGACAAGGTGCACGTTTTAATCTATAACGGTTAATACCACATTAATTGCCTATATAATTATTTTTATCCTTATTCTGATAAAAATAATTAAATATAAAATGTAGTTACCAGAAAAACAAATCTTATAGACTTCAGGTACTTTTTGTTCTTCCGAGCCAAATTCGGTTCTTCTCCGACTCCGCCTCCTCCCTCCAAAACCCCTGCGGTTTTGGAAACCCGACTTGGAGATGGACGGCGTCCTGGCGACTGCGGCGGCGGTCTCGGACCAAAGGCAGAAGATCGAGCAGTACAAGCTCATCCTCGCCTCCCTCCTTTCTTCCCCCATCGACATCCCCAAGGCCAAGCGCTTCATCGACCATAGTAATTCGGCACCGCCTCCAAGAATCTATCATTCTCTCTAGGTTTTCCTTTTTCTTTTCTGGTTTTCTTAACTGTTCCCCCTCTTTCCAGTGGTGTCCGACGACGTTCCTCTCGTGGTGTCGAGGCAGCTCCTCCAGTGCTTCGCGCAGGAACTGGGGAGACTCATCCCCGATACGCAGAAGGAGATCGCACACTATGCCCTCGCGCAGATCCAGCCTCGCGTCGTGTCCTTCGAGGAACAGGTTGTCTTGTTGCTCCTTCCTTCATTTGATGTCGAACGGGACTTTCTGTTAACGACGGGGAAATTCATATTCTACCTTGATATAGGCAATGATCTGCGTATGTTGATATGTGCAGTACTCATAGTTTTCATTGTGCGTGAAAAATGATTGTCATTATTAATTTCGGAGATATGCAGGTACTGGTGATCAGAGAAAAGCTTGCTGAGTTGTATGAATCTGAGCAGCAGTGGTCGAAAGCGGCACAGATGCTTAGTGGAATTGATTTGGATTCAGGAATAAGGTTTTGATTTCGATTCTTTTCTTGCAGAATGTTGTCCGGTATTTTCTGATGTTTAACCCGTATTTTTTTGGTCGAACAGAATAGTTGATGATACATACAGGTTGTCTAAATGTGTCCAAATAGCTCGCCTCTATCTTGAGGTCTGTTTATATCACATCGTGCTCCAAGAACATGATATTAGGTATGGAAAACTTGGTGTTGATGTTCCATTTGACACGGTTGATAGGACGATGATGCTGTAAATGCAGAAGCTTTTATCAACAAAGCTTCTTTCTTAGTGAGCAATAGTCAACACGAAGTCTTAAATTTGCAATACAAGGTAAAAAGCAATTGTAATTTGTCTTTTTTCTTAAGGGAAAGCCAAATGCAAAAATGCCTTGTGTCAAAGTTAGGGACATATTTGCATGGCTGACAAAAGTAAAATCCCGGTTCCAGAATTTTTGTATTGCCTAAATGTTCTTATTGTACTCTTTAGGTTTGTTATGCAAGGATTTTGGATCTGAAGCGGAAGTTTCTGGAGGCTGCACTTCGTTACTATGACATTTCTCAAATTGAAAAACGACAGATTGGAGATGAGTATGATTCTGAAAAGTTTCTTTTTCCTTTAATTTATGTCTTTGTGCCACTATATTATGTTACTTTTGCATTATTCATGTCAAGGTTTTGATGAGTTACATGATTTAATGAGTTTACTTATGTTGTAAATTCAGGGAGATTGATGAGGATGCCCTAGAACAAGCGTTAACTGCTGCTGTTACCTGCACTATTTTGGCTGCTGCTGGTCCACAACGTTCTCGTGTCCTTGCTACACTATATAAGGTACTCGTTTTCACTTGTGCATGTAGAACCACACATTTTATTGTATCTTGCTTGATCTGTCTACAAGTTACTGATCAATTAAGGAGATTATTCTTTTTCTTTTCAAGCACTTGGCCTGAATTATGCTATCAATTTATTTTCTGATGGACTTTTATGTAATTTATTTATTTTCTCTCAATTTAGTTCACCTATTGTTATTATCAGAATTACCCTATGAGTCATAGGTTCATGATATATGTTTTCAATAAACATTTTACCATTATAGCCTAAGATTCCGTGAATTTGAAGACCACATTTGCAGATTGTTTATTATTTTCCTAGCCAATGGTTTATAATAAAAATATTTACTGAAGTAAAGGGGAATTTTTTTAGATTGTGTTTGGTGGTGTTTTTGACTAATGGCATACAAAGCCACTTCAGCTCTTGATGAAAATTGGCTTCTACCAGATCCATGTACAGTAAGATAGGATAACTTCTAGGGTTAAGGTGGCCTTGTTTCATCATTTGTTAACATCTCAAGCAGTCAAGGTAAATGATGCATCATACCAGAAAATGTTTGCCATGGCCATTAAGAAACACACCTTTACCCTCACAGCTGTCTTGTCTAGATGATTATGAGATGGTCTCGTTCACCTTCACATGTGACGAAACTTAAGTTTACATAACTTCTTGTTGATTTGTGGGTTCTTCCCATTTAAAAAATATTGAACATGTCTTAAGCTGATGTTAGGAACAAACAGGAAAACTTGACATTTTGAAGTGATTTTTTTGAGTAAAATCAGAGTATAATTCTTCAGAATCGGGTCTAACTTATAATTTATCGTTTACCTTAATCATATGCTTGAAACATTAACCGATGCATTTTGCTGTCTCAGGATGAAAGATGTTCAAAATTGAAAATCTACCCCATATTGCAGAAGGTGTGATACTGCATTCTTTGCACCCTCTAAAGTTTAGTTTGATAAAATGTTTTGAGCAGCATTTCTTTGAAAGGTTATCTGCACCATTCATAGCATTTTAAATTGATGTGCTTATTGAAAGGTATACTTCGAGAGAATCCTGAGAAAACCTGAAATTGATGCATTTTCCGAAGAGCTGAAAGCACATCAGGTGCATTCTCATTTTTAATATTTTTAATCAATTCATTCTCTTTGAATCAGTTACTATCAATTTTAGTCCCTTCTAATATACTTGAATTTATACCACTACCAGAAAGCTCTTCTGCCAGATAATTTCACCGTGCTGGATCGTGCAATGATTGAGCACAATCTTTTGAGTGCAAGCAAACTATACACAAACATAAGGTTCACCACTTTAAATTAATTTATTGAAAAAGGATTTGTTCATTTGAGAATGTCTGTTACAATCCAGTTTTACCAGTTAAATTCTTTATTTTTAACTCTCCAGCTTTGAAGAGTTGGGCACACTGTTGGGTATTTCACCTCAAAAGGTACACTTGCCATGAGCATTACTACATAGAAAATTAGATTATACGAAATCGTATGCCTATTTTTCCCTATTCTATCTGGTATCAGGCTTCAATAAAAGAACCAGTATCTGCCAAATGAGTAGTTTTTCTTTTTGTGAGAATTCATGTACTTGAATACGGCAATACCATGGTACCACCTGAACCTTTTAATGCTTATAAAGAATTTTTTAATATTATGTATTTGTTCTTGTTGTATATTATCGATTTATTTATATATTTATCTCAATTTTTTGGTCAGACATTTATCTATTGTTGTATTATTGATATATTTGTGGATTATATTCTTGATATATTCTTCCATATGCCCTTGCTATCTGATTTAATAAATTGATATTTTTTCTGATCTAGTTTTTTCATTGATTGTTCATATGTTGATAAATTAATTTTAGTTTTTACATCATTTATTCTTATTTAAAATTTTATTCATTCATTTTCAATTTTTTACAGTTAAATGTCCTGTTTTTTGATAGGATTCTTCATTTTTTAAAATGTTGATTAGTTATAATTCCAGATGTGACATTGTGTGTTTTTTTGTTAAACATTTTTTGTCTAATTATGACTTTACTAATTTTTTTGTTTAAATTAGATTTATAAAAAAAGTGATTTTTTTTTTTAAAATTTAAATTCTAGAATGTTAATTTGTATGTATTTTTGATGTTAGGATGTCATTCAGTATATATTTCATGCTGCACATCACTGTTAACATTCTAAACAAGGTCAAAAATGGACTGTTGAAAAATGAGCATTTTCCCTGTGCATTTTTCCATTTTAAACATTTAGAAGGACTTTTTTAAGAAAGAATACTCTAAATGTTATATTACTTAATGGCCACACACCACTATGTAATGATGTTACCATTGAATTTTAACCGTGACTTGCACAGATCCTACCATGTCATAATCAAAGCAATCTAATTGAAATCAACATCAACTATCAGTATGGACACATTGCCAAAGATATAATTCTATTACTAATACTTGAGTTCTCAAAATCACATAATATGATTAACTAGTTAAACAAGCATAAATCAACTCTACACATCAGACTTGAATAGCTGTTCAAAACTAATGTAGCTATTGATTACATGGAAGGAAAGTTAAGTCCATACTTCTTTGTCTTAGCTATATGGATGAAATGTCTTAGTTAAGGATGAAATCACTACGAAAATCCTAATGCATGTTATTTGCTGATGATTTAGTTTTAGTTGATAAAGTAGAAATAGTTGTCAATTAAAATTGTGGAAAGATACTTTAACGTTCAAAAGATTTAAATTGAGTAGATTCAAAACTGAACATGTGAAGTGTAGGTTCTAGAAAAATAGAAATAGTGGCAAATGTATACAATTATTTGTTTTTGTAAAAATACCCCTAGAGGCAAATGTATACAATTATGTGGCCATGAAAATTATAAAAGTGAGATTTTTAAGTACTTAACATCTATAATAAGTAGGAATGGTGAAATTATAGAGGATTTTATTTATATGATTAAAGTAGGGTGGATGAAATGGAGAAATGATTTCAAAGAGTTAAGTGATAGGAAGACCCTTAAAATTAAGAGGAAAATTCTATAAAATGTTTCAGAATGTTAGGTTATAAAACATGAATATTTGCAAAATATTAGTGTTGTATAGATGCAAATGCATAAATAGATAAGTGGTAATCTTATGAAAGATAAATTAAAAAATGATTTTATTAGGAATACGGTAGGATTTGCATTAATTGAAGATAAGATAAGGGAATTGGCGTAACTGATTTGATTATATCTTTAAGAGGCCAAAAGATGCATCAGTTAGAAGAGGAAAATTAATTGGTATAAAAAACTAAAAAAGGTAGAGGAATACCTTAACGTACTTCGTAATTGTAAGAAAAGATTTAAGTTTATGCAATTTAACTATAGATTTAGTTATTAATAAAAATGTCAGAAAAGGATTCATGTGGTTGACACTATATAGTGGGATTGTTGTATGGGGTGTTGTTGGACAATCTACTTTGGCTTTTGCATGGCCATTTGAACATCGAGGTTAATGGGTTAGATTGAAGAACGTACTAATCTGTTGCTTGGTAGTGGAGGGTGTGGTAGACTTCTTTCATCAATATTGTTATATTCTTTGGGTTGGGGATAGCAGAATGCTCAAGAAGAAAGCTTCTTACATCAGTTTCCTTTGGAGTTCTAAACCTTTTCCCCTGTTGTAGTTTTTCTCTTACTTTTCTTTGTTCTTGTTCGGAACTTGTTTGTCTTTGAAGTTTTCTCCTTTTTTCTGTTTTCAATGAAATCTGCTTGACTATTTTCAAAAAAGAATAGATGTTAATGCTTTTCCGTGACATCTGTTTCAACACTTAAATATTAATAATGTACTTGAGTGATGAACATTTAGGTATTAGCCATTACAAAACATAATGGAATAAATAAAATATATTTTTGATCTGGTCGTATGAGAGGCTTTTCTTACCCTATTTTCTCAAAATTTACCTTGCCAGATAACTTGGATCATTTCCTTTAGTTGATCTATATCTATGTTTTTATGCTTTATGATTTGCCTTGACTTGCACTTCAATAATTCATATTGTTTTGCAGCTGCTTTACTAACAAAATATTTCAAAATGTTTTGAGTGGGAAATTACTCGTGCAGACTGTTTATTCTAAATTATGTCACTTCTTTCTTCTGGTAGGCCGAAAGGATAGCATCAAGAATGATTTATGAGGATAGGATGAGGGGTTCGATTGATCAGGTATTTCTTATGATTTTTGTGTCTTGCCAATCCTGCGGCAAAAAGAAATTTCATTTTTAAGAGTTTTGAATTGCTAGGGATGGTTCTGTTTTTGGTTTTAAGAGTCTAACAGTATCCACTCCACTACAGCTAAATTCCCTTTTTCTGTTGAAGATATATATTTATATCATGTTGCCTATCTCAAATTTTAGGACTAAGGCATTTTATTGTTATACTTCCTAACAAAATCTCAAATCTATCAGTATTGTTTGTCTGCTGATGGTGAACCTAAACCAGATCATGTGAAACCCTAATCCCTAACTTCTGAAATGAAAACTTGAAATTCTATGGTTGATATTGGAGTAAGAAGAGGGTGAATTTGGTGTGCAATTCTAAGGTTGTGTTAGGAAATGAGGGTTAGTTAAACAAGAAAATAGAGTGAAGAGGGAGAAGAATAGACACGCAAAATTACGTGGTTCACCCAAAAATGGTTACGTCTACGGGTAGGGTAGATGGGTTTCACTATTCTTTTGCTTACAGATACAAAACAGATCAATAGTATAACTTTTGTACAGATCGCAGAAAATTTCAGTGTGAAATTTCTACTAGTAGTACCAACAGGATAATAGCGCCTTCTTAGAGTCAACACAGCAGAGATACAGATGTTGACAGTAACAGGAACAAGGTGGAAATTTTCCCTGACGAGGAAGCCTGAAGTAGAAGCCTTCCTCAGTATATTTAGCTTCGACCTTGCCTCCTCCTTTTATAGGCAGTAAAGGGAGGCCAAAATAATTACTGGAATTTATTTCCAATAAATGGCAGAGCTTCAACGGATGGACAGACGAAAGGTCGGGCAGATGAACGGTCATGACAGAGAAACTCAGACCGTTCGCTTGCGAGCTTCCCACGTCCTTCCAACTTCCGCAAGTTGAATGAGCGGGAAAACTCTCGCGTCTTTCCAACTTCCGAAAAGTTTTTTTTTTTTTCTTCAGAACATAAAACCACATATATATTCAAGTCATTTTTACAAATCTCCACATTGACTTGAATATTTGCCCTGCTAAACAAAACTGATCTAGGTATGATCACAGATGGAGAGCAAGTTCAAGCAGTGGACAAACTTGCTCTCTGGAATAGCTCTGGTGAAAAAATCTGCAGGGTTATCTTCAGTAGCGATTTTAGAAAATTTAATCCTCTTTTCACCTTGGATAAAGTGATACCTTATGTCAATATGTTTTGTCCTTTCATAATAGACATGATCCTTGGCTAAACAGATGGTACTAAGGTTATCACAGAAAATGTCAATAGAATCTTGATGCAAGCCAAAATCACCAAGTAAACCTTTTAGCCAGATACCTTCCTTTACAGCCTTCGTCATTGCAACATATTTAGCCTCAGTGGATAACAATGTAACTATTGGTTGAAGAGATGCCTTCCAGCTCACCACTAAATTACCCACTCTAGTGTCCCTATCTGCTCCAAAATCTGAGTCAGAATAGCCTTTGACAAGGCAATCATCACTATTTCTATATCTAAGACCTTGGTTAATGGATCCTTTAAGATACCTAAAAATTCGTTTTACAGCTTGTCAATGTTCTCGCCCTGGACTACACATAAAACGGCTAACAACACTTACAGCTTATGCTATTTCAAACCTAGAACATACCATGACATACATTAGACTCCCGACTACACTTGCATATGGGGTCCTCTTCATGTCTTTTGTTTCATCATCTATTTGAGGTGACATAGAAGAGGACAAGTGAACACTTGGAGCAGAAGGAGTACCTATAAGTTTGGAGTTTTTCATTCTGAATTTTGACAAAATTTTCTGTATGTAGTCCTGTTAAGATAAGAACAATTTCTTTTGTTCTCTATTTCTGAAAATCTACATTCTCAAAATTTTCTTGGTAGCACCTAAGTTCTTCATTTCAAATTTTGAACTTAGATGAGACTTTAGTTTCTGAATTTCACCTTTTTGCTTAGAGACAATGAGTATGTCATCTACATATAAAAGCAAGTAAACCCAAAAGTCATTGGAACACTTTCTGACATAAACACAATAGTTGTGCTGACTTCTGTGATATTGAAGTTTGTGCATGAAAGTATCAAACTTCTTATTCCACTGCCTTGGAGACTGTATGAGTCCATATAAGGACTTCTTCAACTTGTATACAAAATTTGGTTTGGAAGGATCTTGGAATCCTTCCAGTTGACACATCAAGATATCTTCCTTTAAATCTTCATGTAGAAAAGCGATTTTGACGTCTAGTTGCTCCAATTCCAAGTCTTGTTGAGCCACGATTGCTAACAAGACTCTAATCGATGTATGTCTCACAATAGGAGATAATATCTCAGTATAATCTACTCCTTCTACTTGGTTGAAGCCCTTTGCAACTAGGCGTGCTTTAAATCTGATGCTACCTGTAGCTTCAGGATCAGCTTTCCTCTTAAACACCCATTTACAGCTGATTATTTTTCTCCTCTCTGGTGCTTTCACCAGAGACCAAGTTTGAGTCGATCGAAGTGATTCCATCTCTCCTCTCTAGTGCTTTCACCAGAGACCAGGTTTGAGTAGATCGAAGTGATTCCATCTCTTCTTGCATTGCCATCATCCATTGTGAAGCTTCTTTACTGTTTATGGCTTCTTGATATGATGATGGTTTTTCTGAGTCAAGTTCATTAGCCACCTATAAGGCAAAAGCTGTTAGGTTTTCAAAACCTAACTTTGTAGGAGGTCGGACTTCCCTTGTTGGCCTATCTATAGCCATACTTCTAAAGAGTTGTGGCTGTTCCATCCCTATAGAAGTATCTATTTCAACTTCTGGCCCTTCAATTTCATCTTCTGGCCCTTCAATTTCATCTTCTTCACCATTTGGATTAAGATCTACATTCTTTTGAGAAGAAGACAGTTGAAATTTCACTTGATCACCTGAAATGCTACTCAAAGAGGGGTCAAAAATTTCAGCAACAGATTTCCCTTCCTATAGCATAGATTTTTCATCAAAAGTTACACTTCTTGCAAGTATAACTTTGTGCAAAACACGCAGTATGAATTGCTTCTGCCCAAAAGACATTTGCGATTCCAAAGTTAGAAATCAAGCACCTAGCCTTTTTTAACAAAGTTCTGTTCATATGTTCTGCAACACCATTTTGTTGCGAGGTGTGTACAACTATTTTGTGTCAGACAATACCTGTGTTTCTGCACAAAGAATCAAAAGCATTATTGCAAAACTCAAGACCATTATTTGTTTGTAAGACCTTGATTTTCCTATCAGTCTGGTTTTCAACCAGAACTTTACATTCCTTGAAGTTAGTGAAAGCATCTCCTTTGTGTTTCATTAGAAACACCCAGGTCATTCTTGAGAAGTCATCAATAACGGATAGGAAGAATCTAGAATTTCCCAAAGAAGGAGTTCTTGTTGGTCCCTAACAATTGACATGGATGTAGTCAAGTTTGCCTTTCGTATTCCTTTCAGTTGGACCAAACTTGACTCTTT
The DNA here is from genome assembly GCA_024699675.1 of Amphibolis antarctica. Classification (NCBI taxonomy): domain Eukaryota; kingdom Viridiplantae; phylum Streptophyta; class Magnoliopsida; order Alismatales; family Cymodoceaceae; genus Amphibolis; species Amphibolis antarctica. The sequence continues at coordinate 24,953 of JAMKPZ010002362.1, forward strand.
TCTGCTTACCAAAGACATAGTACTCGCAAAAATCAAGATTGATATTCTTGAGTCCTTCTAAAAGGCCTTGGCATTGCAGAGTTTGCATCTCCTTCTCACTTAAGTGAGCAAGATGCATATGCCATATCTTTGATTTGTGGAACAGCTCAGTTGGGGATACTACAGTAGCAATTTGAACTTTTGTCGAGCCCTCAAGGATATACAGTGGGGTCCTTGCTTGAGTCCTTTCATCATTACAAGTGATCCTTTGCTTACCTGAAGAACTCCACATCCTCCTTTGTAACAGAAACCCTTATTATCAAGAGTAATCAAGGAGATAAGATTCTTCTCAAGATCTGGAACATGACGTACTTTAGAGATAGTTTTTACCGTCCCGTCATACATTTGGATCCTGACGGATCCAATACCGACTTTACATTGTGCATCATTGGCTACAGTAACAGTACCTCCATTAACAGACTTATAAGAGGAAAACCAATCTCAATTTGGGGTCATATGGTGTGATGCCCCCAAATCAAGAATCCAATGATTTGAAGAAAGAGAAGAATCAGAAACAGTAAAGTTAACATCGACTTCAGATGCAGTCTCTTCCTGTGCAGTAGAGGCAGAAGGTATTTTTGATTTCTCTTTAGGGCAATTGTTCTTCCAATGCCTAAGTTTCTTACAGTAATTACAGATATCTTTAGGATTTACTCTACCTTGAGATTTACCTTTCTTCTTTCCTTTCTTGTCAAAACTTCTTGAATTTGACCTACCACGGTTTTTGTCAACCGTGGTAGAAAGGCTCGCCATCTCTCCACCTGAAGTTGAAGCTAGATGTCGCAATTTTCTTATGTGGGGACAAGCTCTCACCTCCTCTAAAGAGATTGAATCTTTTCCAATCACAAAGGATTAGACAAAATTCTCAAAAGATTGAAGTAATGATACTAACAATAATAGAGCGGCATCCTCATCATCAACCTTACTTCAATATTTCTTACCTCCATAAGAATAGTATTAAGATGGTCAAGATGCTCTTTGAGAGATGTACCTTCCTTCATCTTAAGGGAAAACAAATGTTGCTTGAGAAGAAGCTTATTAGTTAAAGATTTAGTCATATATAGACTTTCTAACTTTAACCATAATCCAGCAACAGTTTCCTCATCTGCAACTTCTATTATTACCTTATCTACAAGACAAAGTAATATTGTTGAATGCGTCTTTTCTTCTTGTGCTATCAACTCAACATTATTAACCCTAACTGGTGTTTCTTTTAGCAACAGAGTCTAGATTCCTTGTTGTTTAAGGAGCGCCTGCATTTTGATTTGCCATAAACTGAAGTTGTTCTTCCCAATGAATTTCTCCACCTTAACAGTATGTGAAGACATGGTATTTTCTGCTAACTAAACCCAACGTGACCTCTGATACCACTTGTTAGGAAATGAAGATTAGTTAAATAAGAAAATAGAGTAAAAAGGGAGAAGAACAGACACGCAAAATTACGTGGTTCACCCAAAAATGGCTACGTCCACGGGCAGAGTAGATGAGTTTCACTATTCTTTTGCTTACAGATATAGAACAGATCAAGAGTATAACTCTTGTACAGATCGTAAAAAATTTTAATATGAAATTTCTGTCAATAGTACCAACAAGATGACAGCACCTTCTCAGAGTCAACGTAGTAGAGATACAAATGTTGACAGTAAGAGGAGTAAGGTGGAAATTTTCCCTGACGAGGAAGTTTGAAGCAGAAGCCTTCCTCTATATATTTAGCTTTGACCTTGCCTCCCTTTATAGGCAGTAAAGGGAGGCCAAAATAATTACTGGAATTTATTTCCAATAAATGGTAGAGCTTCAACGGATGGCGAAAGGTTGTGACGGAGAAACTCCGACTGTTCGCTTGCAAGCTTCCCTTGTCCTTCCAACTTCCGCGAGTTGAATGAGTGGGAAAACTCCCACGTCCTTCCAACTTCCAAAAAGTTTTTTTTTTTTTTCTTCGGAACATAAAATCACATATATATTCAAATCATTTTTACAGGTTGCTTTATTGTGACTTAGTCATGGGTTTGATTATAGGAAATAGCTTCCTTATTTTGGGGGTAAGGCCGCATACAAATGAACCCTTTTTAGATCCTACATTGATTAAAGTTTCATGCACTAGATTTGCCCTTTTATACTGCAGTGAGAACATGCAAAAGTTAACAGATGCTATACAACTTTCTGCAAATTTACATGATAATTGTTGTGTTCATTTTTACGGTACTTTGCCCTGCTTACTGCTATTTTCTGTACCAGGTTGAAGCTGTCATACACTTTGAGGACGACACCGAAGAGTTGCAGCAATGGGATCATCAGGTTAGATGCTTTGTCAGTTTTTGCAATGTGTTTCTTTATTTCGAGTTTGGGGTTATTTTTATTGATTGTTATGGCATACAGAAATTCAACTTCCCTAATTTTGACTTTCAGATTGTGGGTCTCTGCCAAGCTCTCAATGACATTCTTGACAGTATGTCTGGCAAAGGGATATCCATGCCTGTGTAAATTTTTTTTGTTTCGTGAATTCGTTTTCTGCATGAATTATGCTACAGTTTTGGCGGTAAATTTGCATTAGCGCACATGCTGCTTATCTGATCTTCGGCATCGTGTGCGCGGTTCATTTTAATTCTTGTCTCTGCAGGCTTTTAGAAATGCAGTTTTGTCACCCTTCAGAGATTTATTTTACCATATGCTTTCGTGTCTACGTTACGTTGTTAAGTCATTCGTTTCCTTTTTTCCCGCATAAAATGAATAAATGATGGTCCGTAGTAATGTAGAATTACAGGTTTGACATTTTTCACTTTTAACGTTTGTTGTTTGAGTAATTTGGATTTCAGAGGACTTAAATATATGGTTAAATAAATGTAGTAGATCGCGATCATGGAGATTGATGATCTGTCAACTATAAAATATTTTTATATTATTAAAGCAAATCTATATTTTTAATTATATTAGAGCGAAATTAGTCCTATAACGTTAATGGGTAGACAATTTTTGATGCAAATCGGAGTTACGCCAGTCACAGAAGAACGATATATTTCTTATTTTCCAACACTTGTGAGTCATACTAGCTTTCATGATCTTTGTGAAACCATTAATAAAGCTCTATTTCTGTCAACATTCGGATGAGGTTGTTGACGCAAGGAACGTTAACTATAGATATATAAAATGGGTGGGTCAAACCAGCGGACTTCAAGTTCTAATTATGTTTCTACTTTATTGTCTAGTTTTGTTGCAACATACCTACCATAACGATCTCTGCAAAACATACTTTCATTATGTTTAAGGAGTAAAGTTATTACCAAAAAAATTTTGAAGGGCCACGTGAATTCAGAAAATAATTTTTATGAACAGACGGTGGCTTAATGTTTTCAAATTGTCTTGTACAAGACAATTTCAACGGTAAAATTGACACAAAATACATTACATGTACACGTATGTATTTTCACATGTACACGTATGTATTTTCACATGCACACGTATATACACACACACACAAGTACGTTAAAATGATCGAGATATAAAAATTATGGCGTCCATCGAAATATTTCCCCACACTGCCCCAAACAGATTAACCTGCATCCACCTAATTACCAGAAGTGCGAGTACACGTTCCAATCGAAGAGGGCAGCGGCAGGAGCCTGGCAGTCATTTGGACCGAACATAATAATATAATCCTCCTAATTAGCATCTGTAAAACTATAATTGTCAATCAATACGAAAGACACGGTTAACAAGCCCCATATAGCATTGGAACTGTAACTGGGAGCCATTGTGAACTTGACTGGTGCATAATGATTGAAAGAATCTGTACAAATTACCCACCACACAAGTATATTATATACATACGATGTTCTCCATGATCCCCTCTCTCAATGCCAACTGGAGGATCTCCAGAGTCCATGCTTTTCCGTTCGAAATTTTCTCCAGCAAAAGGTACTTTAGGAGATCTACCTTGACCCTCCTCTGAAATATCGAAGAGAAAATTCCATGCTGATGCCCGGTTAGGAGTACACGTTATTTTGTTATGGTACATCTTTCACGTAGCAGCAGATCATGTACGAGATGGCAATAATTAAAAGATAATCACGATGCCAAACTCCGAGATGGTGATGAAGCATTAGAGGTCTTCCCACTTTGCATCAGCACATCATAATTAATCGATGCCAATTGTGAAAGGTTCTGGCAACGGTAACACGTGTTATTCCAATTCAGCTGCCATTCAAAACTTCATTGTGCATCTTTACAGAGTGGGAAAAAGCATAGTTCATTTGGTATCACCCAGTTGGAGAAGTGTGGATTCAAATCCCAACGGGTGCATAATTTTCTTTCAGAAAAGTTTAAGGTGACGTCAGGGGGCGTACCTTGAAAGAGAAATTCACTAAGGAGAAATCTAGCGCGCCAGAGGATTCATCCTGGAATTCATCAAACTGTATAGCAAACATGGGAACTTAATCACTCTTCCATTACAAACATAGAGTTGCCGTGCTTGTGCTTGCAAGGTGGAAGGAATTAATAAGGGCTGGCTGAATGTGTGGAGTACGGCAAAGTGGCAACACAGTGGCTTTTGGTACCACCATGCAAATATGCAAGAATGTCAAAGGATTTTCTTTTTGGAATGTGAAAAGGTCAAAATTTCCATTTCTTTACCCGTTCCCTCTTCTCTTGAATTTCATCTATCCATCTACTAAATAGACCAACTTTCATATGATGGCATAATATTATGTCATTTCTCTTCTTGCATTGTTTATCTTAAGAAAAGTGAACAAACCCCCATTTTTTTTATATTAATGGTTCAAGGTCACTAAGTTGGCATAATATTTAACATGATGCTGGGAGGTCCTATAACATGATGTCAAACTAAAATTCAATAATATTTCTAGGGAAAATCTGCCCATGATGTACTAGACACAGAATCAAATACCAAATAGCAGGTTGAGCGACTCATGAAGGAAAGTAATTTTTCCGAGCACACCAATATCTCACCCATTTTATCCTACTAAAAAACAGTCAAAAAGGATGTCAAGAAAATCTAAGAGGAACGATCATTTCCTTATGCTACTTTTTATACAAGAACCTATGAAGACAATAGATAAGTCTTTAGTGGACTAAGTGATTACCCATAACTAGAAACATAAGTTGCTCATGCATATCAGCTTGTTATTTTAGTTACTTCAGAACACAAGAGAGTTCTTTTATTGCCCAAGTTCAAGTTTTTTTGGGTATCCTAGAAATCCCCTAGACTTGCCATCCTTCAGGTTCAAGTGCTAAACTGGCAATTCATGCATATTATCCCTGTTGGGTATCCCTAAACTGTGTTTGTGTGTGTTCCCCAGGGTTCAAACCCGTCTCTCTCACATGGAGGTCTTTCAACAAGACAACTGATTACAGCCAACCTGCTGGGGGGGTAAGCCTAAATTTGGTATTATGAAAATTAGCTGATAATTCCACATCTCAAATTAGAAATATTCTGACAATCGGTTTCCAAGTAATCAGGAAGCATGCTTGGTGAAGGCAGAAAAGACATACATACATTTGCATCAAGGGTGGGACTTGAGTTAAAACTGGTGACATTAGAGGCAAAATCACTCGAGTGATCCTCCACAACGTTCAAAGAACTTTGAGAATACCGTGACAGAAAATAACTTGTATCATCAGAACTGTCTGGGTTTGGTACGAAGGCAGCCTGAAAAATCCAAGTCAACATTATTTTTATCTTTTATTTAAAAAAACATTATTGACAAAAATAAAGGTAATGAAAACCTAAAATTGCTTAATCATATTAAACAAATGTTTCTTGCACTGGAAAATGACACAATGAACAATTCTCGAGCATTCTATTAAATGACAATATATTTGGCTTTAAAAGGATGACAAACTAAACAATGTAAAAGGCAGTTCAGTTTCAAAGAGATTGCATCATAAAGTAGAACTTGGGATGTAAGTAAACGAAATGAAATATGTAACACAGAAATTACTACTTGGGCGGCCAGAAATTATTTCATGTTTTTAATGAACAGATTTTTGCTTCTTGGTGCATGAGCTCAACAAATCCAACATTTGCATAAAGTGAAGAAAGTTTCAGAATTTTATGTAAATGTAAATAAAATTGTCAAATATTGGAAAAATATCTGCAACTTATTTTGAAGATTCGTGTTGGAAATTTTGAACTCCCTTAAAATTTTGAGTGAAATTAGAGGGGAAAAACTGACGAAAGACTGAGGAGAAATAGGCATGAATACAGTTACTATTCGTGTCACAGTTTTTTTCCTTTGTTTTGGTGGTTTTCTTCCAGATGTTCGTTGCTCAAATTTTCTACCGAAACATTATCAATATTTATACAGCCATAACAGTCCAGCCTGGCCTAAAATCATGCTAGTAAAAAAAACAGCAAATAGCAATTTCATTTATCATGGAAGTATTAATAATAATAGAAAATCATTTATCTAAGGTCAAAGTTCTCAATGAGCACATCAAAAAGGATATCCAATCAATTAATTGGGATGAAGATGTTAAGAACCACTAAATTGATCAATAAACTTCACCAATCTTTGCCAGTACACAAGTAAAGCATGGAGGTATTGCTTTCCTGAACAAGTAAATGCTTTCCACTGTGAAGTCCAGATCCATTAAGGCAATGGAAAAAGAAGAAACTGATGTACTTACAAGCAGCATTAGTATACCTTTTGATGGATAAGGTTGTCCCAGTCCATCTTCTTGAAGAAAGGATGTGCCTTTACCTATACAAAACAACAATGAAAAGTTGGTTTTCCAAATCAAAAGCAAAATCATTCATGCAATTCCAAACTTCCCAAATTGGTTGCAGAATCGTTTAAGCAATGTGCATGCATTCAAAAAACATAGTTATCAAGGTTGCCTAGCACCAAGTCATGGTAGGGCCATGCCTTGGAGGCCAACCTCACCTTATCTTAATTAAGCAGATATTCTTCCAGATCTGTTTATTGCAAGTAATAATTTAAACAATCTTCTTTTAATTGAATATGTACCCTATTTCTAAATGTAGCAGTCATATATCTAAATTTTTGCATTTATATTGTACATTATTTAAGCCAAAATCATACTTCATATTCCTAGATGTTTATATTTACGACCAACTTCTTGTATTTAGATCGTGTATGCCTAGAGAGATGCATTAAATTTTGTAGGGAAACCTCATCTGCTCCATTTACACCAAGGCGTTGGTGTGGATCTTGAGTGAGAAGCCTGCAAAAATATAAAGTAAATATCATGCATGATGAAGAGAAACATAAAACTGAAGATCAAATGGGGACTACAATAGATTTATACTTTGTTTTAGTTGAACACTGGAATGACCAATCCATAATTAGGGCCTGAAAGATGTCTTCAAAATCAATGTCTAGGCAGACGGAAAAATTGTTCCCCACAAAAAAATGTGTTTTGCATATTAAGATAGAACTGTCTCCTAAATATTAATAAATATTGGAAAACCATAATTTATCATAAAAAAGAAAACATTCATATCGATAATACATGGTATCAAAGTTTTTAAATAACTCATTTTCCAATCAGAAAGTCAACTCACTTAATAGATGTCTATTTAAAACATTCCAACAATCTCCTTTGCAGCTTTTTTCTAGCGAAAGTTGACATACAAGAGACTGAGATCCTATAAATTTGGCACTAACTTTTGAAAATAACCTTAACCCCATAAGAAAATTAAGCAAACTCAAAAACTCCATGAATAGAATCAGAAAATTAAGATCATAAAGAATGAAGATTGAATGTAACCTGTCAATCAAGTCTTTGGCCTCATATGACATATCTTCAGGAATACGGGGCCAAGGAATTCTTCTATTCAGGATGTTGTCAAATATTATCTGTTCACAAACAAGAAAATCTTCCTGAGGGCACAATATTGCAGAAACGTTTTCATGCGGAAATAGTCAGAAATCTCAAATTATTTGCTAGATACTAATAGATACAGTTATTGAACTTGGATGTTGCACTTCATTAAATCAAAAACATCATTTTATCCCATCATCACTTTACATTCTTCTTGTCAAGCGTTTCAATTAATTCATGAACAGATTTACAAAAACAGGAGCAATGGTACTTCTGCCAAAAGAAAATTCATGGAATAGATCCTCAATCATCTTTTGCACAAGCAAAGAAAACTTCGTACTGACCTAAAAATAACCAAGGAATTGTAAATCAGAGAATCTAAAAACTATCTAGCTGGTGCAATAGAATAGGATCATATTACTTTCATTTCTAACCTCGGGAAGTTGAGCTGCAAAAGGTGGAATTCCAGTTAAGAATTCAAATAATATGATTCCTACTGACCACCAATCGGCAGAATAACCTGCAGAAATCCAAGGGAGTCAAAAAAACTGGTAAAGACAGACAATGCCACAAAGAACAAGATGGGATTTAGTTCACCTACCATGCTCTGTTCCCAGAAGTATTTCAGGAGCTAGGTAGTCAGGTGTCCCCACAGCAGACAACTGGTTTCTCCTTTGTCTATCCTTAATTTTCCCAGGAGAGGCTTGCAGACTCTGTGTATCCAAAAGAATAGCACTATTTGTTCCAGATAAATCCACAGCACTGTTAATGAGACCAATTTTTGAAAGGCCAAAGTCTGTCAACTGGAAGCATGCACATATCAGTTTATGTCACGCAATTGTGGCTGATAAAACTTTAGTTTTAAAAAACAAATAGCTTAACAACTTATTGCTTCTGCACATGATAATGCTTATCATAAGAGAACTCTATTGGGTAAATGTGTAACCTTAATGTGCCCATCTCTTGCAACCAGTATGTTGTCTGGCTTCAAATCACGATGCACAATCCCATGAGAATGCAAGTATTCCAAAGCAAGAACCTTGAAAATATCAAATCCTCAAATTAAAACAAAATAAGAATATATATATATATATATATATATAAATGGCTTTTCAATAGAGACTTTAGTAATATCTCCTAGGAAATTCAAAAAAACGTAATTTTGTAGGAAAGATGTCTGAATTTTGTCATTATGGGGAAGGCACTATGTAACGTAGAAAGAGAAGCATAGAAAAGCTTAAGGTTCTAGATTGAGTTTAATTTCTTTTCATCCATGCTTTGGATCTCTCATACAAAGCTTGTACATATTTATCCTAGATTTTTCATATTATATAAGATATTATTCATAGGGTTAAAGTAGGATACATAAAGTGAAAAAATGCTTTTAGAGTATTATATGATAGGAAGATATCCTTGAAATTTTTAAAAAATTATAAAATTGCCATTCGAACAGCTATACTTTATAACTTAAAATGCAAGACTGTAAAGCATGAGCATATACAAAAAGTTAGATTTAATAAGATATGTATGCTCAGATGAATGAGTGGTAATACTATAAGAGATAAACTAAACAACAACTTCATTGGAAATAGAATCAGAGCTGCACCTATTGAAGATAAAATAAAAGAAAACTAGCTTAGGAGGTTTGGTCATATTCTTAGGAGACCAAGGAGTGCACCATTTAAAAGAGGACAATTCGTTAGTATAGAAAAAATGAAAAGAATTAAGAGTAAAGCTAAAACTATTTGATTAGAAATTGTAATAAAAGATCTAGATTTATGTAATTGAACTAAAAGTTTAATAATAGATAGAAATACTTGAAAGAAAATAATTCAAGTAGTAGATCTCACATTGTGAAATTATAACTTGGATTATTGTTGTTGTTGCTATAATTTATTCTTCATATTATAGAAGGAACATCAATACATTTACCAGTTCAGCAATATAAATGCAAGCCACATCTTCTTCTAAGCATCCAATCTTCCTAAGCAAAGAATATAGATCACCACCATTAAGATATTCCATAACCAAGTAAATGTTATCTCTACAGGTAAAGGAGTAATAAAACCGAACCTGAAAAAAATATAGCAAGTTAATTTGATGAATAGCATGGTTCAACACAAGCAGAGATAAACAATATAAACAACTTTCTTCATTGAAATAATAATAGGTAATAATTTAATATTATGTGAAAACACAGTTTGGTAATTTTTCAAGTTCTACTGAGGGGAACGGTGGCATTCCTCAGCTACAAATACGAGAATCTGACAGTGCCACAATTTGCAAGGTTAAGGAGCCAGGCTGCACATAATAATTCAAATCCAATTAACCAATGCCAAGATGCAACACCAAAAAAATTCATTTCAATTAGAATCTTCAAGCTTCTTCAGCAAGCCCCATGCAAAAAAGTGCAATTATTCTTGATAAAAATTCCTAATCCTTAAACCTGCAATATGATAATAAATGTAATGCATTTTGCATCAAATGACCAAGAGTTGGTATGCATCCCCACTTCTCTGACCTGAAACCACCAAGAAACTTTAAAGGTGGGAGATTTAATCCACTGATCATTATTACAGAAGGGACCTGAGAGGAGTTCAAAAGGCAAACAAGACATAATACAAATATTGTAGAAATAAGATCTAGCTACATTGTCATTGAAAAAGCATAAACAGTGGATGACAATAGTTGGCTCTCTATTAGATTTTCTGCATAATTAGTGGATAAAAGGAAAGTACAAGGAAAACCTAAAAAATCAATAAACTATTCTTTGAAAAAGAAATCATTGAACAACGAATTTCAATTTTGAATCATTGAGGAAAACTATTCTTCAAAATGATTTAGTTTGAATTTTACAATGGCATTTTGAGATATTGATGGGAAACAGGAAATCAATACTTACAACAAAGGGATTTCTGACTGTAATCAATATCTTGCGCTCTGCCAATATCCGTTCAATGTCGTTTTTCCTTATCATGTCCAATTTCTTGAGAACCTACATCAATAAAGAAATACTAATCCCTGCATTTATTTGATGATTAAGTTTAAACTGAGGGAAGAGAAGAGGATTATATATGTTGATGCAAGCTACGGCAATTTACAGAATTTTCTAATGTAGTAAATTGATGAAACCAAACATCTACATTATAAGTATCCCTAAAATGGTTCCTCGTTTTTAAGCACCAGAGCACATCTGAAAATTTCAGCTTTCCACATGGCCCCCATCCCATTAAATGTTGCAGGAATCCTTTGACATATGCCCAATTGATCTTTCCTTTTGACTCCACCAAAGAAACCAGTTCGAGTCTCTTTAGCACTACTTCCATCTCCATTCACAAGTGCACTGTCATGCTCATTTTGTATGCAAGATGCTTTCCAATTCTTATAAATAGCCAATTATGTGTCTTTATAACCATCTCCTAAATCCAGCCACTTGGTGTGTAACCTATGCCATCAAGTTGGCATCAACAAGTCACCTATTGGAAGCATGATGAAGGCATCAATACTTCTAAATCACAGTTCAATCTTGAAGTGTTTTGGTTCTTTACTATGGATATTACGTATTTAAATATAACTTTCATACACAGAGAATCATACATTACCAAAATATATTAACTAAGTCTTAATCTTGGACAAGTTCTAGAAGGGAGCAAAATTAGAATAATCAATCTAGTTGTAAACCAACATGATATACTAGTTGTCCATAGATAGAGTATGCTTCCAGGACAATATAAGACAACATGAGAACATGATGACAACTGTGGTATAATGCGTACAAAACTCAGGGTGAATCATCAACGTTTTCAAGTTTTAAAGAAAACAGTAAAGATGGAAATGATGCCCAGTTATCATATAGTCCTTGTATAATGCATACAAAACTCAGGGTGAATCGTCAAGGTTTTCAAGTTTTAAAGAAAACAGTAAAGATTGAAATGGTGCCCAACTATGATATGGTCATTTCAAAGTGTCTGGAGATGTTAATATTGCACCTATTGTTTGAAAGTAAATACCTTTATTGCAAAGACGTCCCCTGTAGTTCGCTTGCGAGCAAGAAAAACCTTTCCAAAAGCACCTCTGCTTATAGGTTTGATGATGTCAAAGTCATCAATGCTTGTCCTCTCTTTATGCAAGGGAGTGGATTGACCTGACACCTTTTGCTGGTTTCCATCAATGACAGAATATTTTGTGTCATCTTCTGGATACCCCTGACTTCTATTTTTAACATGTAAAAAGTCAACTGCTAGAAGGCACTTTTCTCTGAAACCAAAACCACAAGATGATGGGAATTAGAAGCCATTAAACATTATTTGATGAAGAAAACACATCAGAAAGTCCAAACATGTACAGACACCACTATCCAATCAAATAGCTTACCTGAGAGAATTTCCTATACGACTTCCAAAAGTATCAATCACAAGAGCTTTGAGCTTGCTGCATCGTAAAATATCCTTTAATTTGTTCATATGTTGGGTCAACCTCTCAGAAGCACTTTTATCTGTAACACTAATGCATGCAGCATTCCGAGCAATATCAGCAAGTTCAGTCATCTGTTACAAGGGGGCATCAAATGAATGACATATATGAAAATAAAGCATATGTCACAGACTCACAGTCACAGATCAACAAGAAGTGAAGGACGTACAAGCACAATATGGCAACTTGCTTATAGCAAGATATTGAAACTGAGACAACAAGAAAAAAAGACAGTTCAAGATAGCAAACCTGTTCCCTATCCTCTTGCTGATTGTTGTACTCTAACCAAAACAGATCAATGTGGCTAGACCTCGGAGTGTTTGTGGAAGATGCAGGAGTCATGCTTCCGTTTGAAGAAGCTGCTCCAGAAACTCCTAACTTCTGAGCTAGATGACTCTTTAGAAAATTGTAATTTGAAGCATGGGGTTCATCTAATGAAGCAGTATCCATCTCATGGAGATCTTCAAACATGCCTTCTGCTCCTTTATTATGCCATTCAAGGACTTTAGGAGATTGGCAATTGGATCCAATTACTGAGTTACAATCAAGTGTTTTAGTCATCTCAGTACTGCTATAAGAAGGGGAACTCTGAACATATGACTCCACAATTTGTTCCAATATGTCTGAGATGCGAATTAAGCGCTCATCCACATCATATCCTTCCAAATCACATTTATCAGCATAGGCACATATATATGAGTGCGACTCCAGATGAAAGGAGGGAATGTTATCCTCACAAATCCTGCACATTACATAATCAGGACCTTCCGATGATTCTTCAAGATCGTGAAGTGCACCCAAACTCAATTGCCCTAGGTCTCTAGGAGCATTTTGCCTACCACCATCAACAGGCTTGGGAAGCAAAGTGTCGGCACTGCAAAATTCCGTTGAATCATCGTCAATCTGTGAAAAACATTCAAGTAACATTCTAATTAGTAGGATACAATAGGATATCCTTCATAAACACTTACCAACTGAAAAGCAAAAACTGGAGAATTTCCTTCAATAAGACGTACCTCACTGGGACTTCTTGTTTTGTGATATACAACACTTCTTTTTTCTGGTTCATTACCAAGTCTGACATTAATATCTACATGTTTTGGTACCCTGTTAAACTCAACTGCCGGAATGCTATCCAGACATTTCTTAAGTTTATGTATAGAATCCTCATTTATTATTCTTCCATCTTTCTGAAGTTGTAATAGCCGTGTACAACGTGTTAAAATGAAGAGCATGCGGGTAGAAAGCTGCTTCAGTAATCCTGCCTGGTATTGTTGCCTTCTCTTGGCCAGATCTTGAACAATCCCTTTGCACCTTTCACGAAATTCTTGTGAAGACATCTCTGAACATTTTTTAGCAAGAATGAAGAGATCCTCAGCTGTTTCCCTTGATTTTGAAAATGATTCCTTATTGAGAAAATCAAGAACATCGCCTATAAAAAATGCAAGCTCTGTGTTGACCTCTTCTTTAACAACGTCAAATTTTGAATGCAGTGATGCCAAGAGCTCCTGGATTTCAAGAGAGATCCACCATAAGTGGAAAGTCAAGAAAAATAGTTCATATAAATCATTATGATTGTACTCCATTATGATACCTCTAAGTCATTGTAGCTACGGGCTCGTGGCTGAATTGGTTGAATTCCATTGCATGGTCCTAGTTCATGCGAAAAGCTTTTTTTCCCTTTTGACTTTCTTTTAACATAAGTATGATTTCTATTGAGTTCAAAGTATCCCTTCCTATCAAGCATTTTGACTTCTTGCTTCCATGCATCCACCTGTGAATCTCTAATTGAGCACTTTTCTTGCCAAGCCAACAGAAAATGGCAATGACTAATAGTTTTTGAAACTGAAAGGATAAGTATACCTTATCAGAGTCGTTACTCTTGTTTGTGAGATATGCTGTAAACCATCTGGCAATTTTATTTCCTTTGCGAAATCCTAAACACAGGTTGATTACAACGTAAGATTTCTTGAAAATTCAAAACCACTTAACAAAATAAATGAATTCACTTCACTTTCAAGTGGACAAGATGATGAGACTCATTGGTGATTTGCTCCTCTATGAAATTGCATAACCAAGTGGCAGAAAAGGAAGATTGAGTAAAACAAAACATGAAATAAATGATTTTTCACTAGGCATCCATGTTGTAATACTAAATCTTCACTAGTTTGCAGAGGTAGATATACATTATTGTCGGAACAACATGCATTTATCCATGTATCTGTGCACCTTCTATATGGTCAATTATTGGTAAAGAACTGGTCACTCACAAGGTTGTAAATTAAACTAGACAAAAAGGTGAAGTTCCAGAGTAATCTCTTTTATGTATTGCTCGCATATTCACTATGAATAATTCCAGTAGTTATGTTTCTCCATGTAAGAAGTCTATGTGAAATTCCTTGCACGACCAGCTTAGCCGTCTCATTTAAAACATCAACATGCTACGTTCATGAAAATATGGCAACGAAAACAACACCAAAACGTTCCATTCATACAATCCTGCCCAGTTCATCTTGTTTTTTCGATAAACTTCAAATCCTCGTGGCCTTGAACATAACAAAAGTTGTTGCCAATCTATCACACGCCTTACATCCAAAAAACCGTTCGGATAAAGGAGCTACCTTTGTAGTTACCACTACGACCTCCTCTAAGGCACTTATCCCCACCAAACTCCTCTTCAGCCACACCCCACAATGCGCCACCTCTATCGAAATCCCTCGCCCTGCCATGGTCACCTGACGTAGCGGGCGAATCATCTCCACCGGAGCTCGACCGGTCGGTGGCGGAGCGAGGACGGCGCGTCTTGATCCGGTTCAACCCGGATGGAATGCCAATTCTATCATCCATTGCATCTCCCCGCGGCTCCAGCCCTTCCTTTGTCACAACCCTGCGGCTACTACGATCCAGGTTCTTCTTCCGGTGGTCGTGCTCCCTCCACCGGAGCCAGGGGACCATCGGGTATCTCTCTCCTCCATGCCGCGAGAAAACCCTAGGATTGCGAGGTCGTAGAAGAGAGATGGAGGTGCTGCGGCGGTCCCGTTGTCTGGGTGGTCGCGTCGCAGCCCTCCAATCCCCGCAATGGCGGAGATCGAGGAGGCTCTTGCCTTCAACCGTACCCTTCCGTCTGGCTCACCTCTCCTTCTCTCCCTCTCGTTTCACATGGAAAGATTTTTCAAAATAGCCGACAATTTTACGTAAATGCCCTTGTAACTATACCTATTTGCTGCTTGCTCCAATCAAAATTTACGCGAAAATAACATCTTAAATTTAAATTCATATAAAATATTACCAATATTATATTTTTTTTAAAGCATGACTTGTTCGTGGATCACAAGAACCAGACGATCGCTTCGATGCTACGAAAACGAATAGGTACCTAATCGTTTATTAATCTTACTTTTTTATTTTAAAATGAAAAGAAAAAAAAATTATTTTGATAATAAAAATATTAAATTTAAAAAATATGAATATTATCTCTAAAATAAAAATATTTTTAAAAATTAAAGGTAAAGAAAAGTAAACGATACATACAAATTATATCAAAAATCATCGTCATTTTAATTAAAGATTGTGATCTTCTAAACGGTACGGTTGATGCTGATTTTTAAAGATAAAAATGTAATACCATTCAAAAAATCACGAACGAATGGCATCGTTACCATCGTACCTTTGCAAGATTAAAATGTGAATAGTATTGTTTCTGGAACGTAGAACGAATAAAATGAAGTTTGAGGACTGTCTAGAAATTTTCACGAGGTTAATTGTGGCTGTCGACGGCGCCGGCGAAGGAAGCGAAAGCCGGTGCGAGCGATGAGGATAAGCTCGTGGATTTGTCCGCACACGTCGAAGTCAGAGACTCAGAGGCAACGTTTCTTTTTTACGGTTAAGTTCTTAATTGAAATAAATTTATGTACATTTACAAAAATCATAAAGTCGCAACAACCCAAAAAAAAAAGAAAAAGTCCAAAACAGTCTCAACAAGTTAGAGGCAACGTTTCCAATATAAGTTTCAACAAGAATTGAAAAACACGTACCAAATATTTTACAAAACGTTATTATTATTATCGTCCAGAACAATGCACTTCTGTTTTCTGTGGATATGATATGGTTAATTATCATTAAAGTGATATCTCAACGTTTAAAGATCTTTCACTAAAATATGTGATTTCAAATTTGAATCGTTAAGACAGTTAAATTACCTTAAAGTAATAATTTTTAAAATAAAAAAAAGATATGATACAGTTAACTGTTATCTGCCAGAGAGTCTAACGATAGATAAAATCAATCATCAGAAAATTTGTAAGTGATGAAATTAGGAAATATTACATTATTTTGTAATATGGATATTTTCTTCAACGTCAAAGATTAATCATCTTAATTTTTTAGTATTCTTTAGCTATATTCAATTAATTAGTTTTATCTTCGACAACGTCAACAAATAGAATGAAAAATATAACAGATTAGTGTCAACGTACTTCTTTAATGATAAATAGTTGATAAGATTGAACATGTCAACGTACAGTTCGCCTCTTACGTAGGAACATTAAAAATAAAGTGAAATGGTATGATAGCACCATAGATTATTGCTTACTTCTGTGAACTCGTCAACATTGCAATTAAATACTTTTAAAGCTACAAAAAAAGGGTAAACATAAAATGTTAAATAAAAAATTCCAGCGAATTCAAATATGATCAGGAAAAAAGCTTGTTCAAAATGGTGATAAGCAGCGTCTTTTGCACCTACGTCCCTGTACTCGACGACATTTTCGATCCAGGACGCCGGTGCAAATCGACCGTTGGTGGGCCCGTAATCGGGTGGGTCCATCCCCGCTCTGTCGTTGCGTGTACTACAGAACTGATGCGCACCTTTTCTTTAAATATTTGCAAGCTTAACACTATTTATTTAAATTAATATTTAAATTTTAACAAAAATTATGCATATTGTTATTTTTATTAATTATATTACCATGCTATACTATCAACATCAGCTGACTCTGAATGGTGTGGTTATATGCAATTTATCACAACCTTTGAGTCGTAACTTTCATGTATTCATGAACGTTCTCTTATATGATTAATTTTTGCATACGTTAAAAAATCTTATGATTTGGATTCTAACAAAAATGTTATTGTCACAAAAAAAAATTATCTTCAAAGATTAAAATTAAATATTTCTATTTTAAATATTATTTTATTCAAAAGATGGATTTACAGGTAACTTTTTTTTTACTTTTAAGTTGAAAAAAGTTAAAACTAAAGTTAATTTCGTAAATAGAATTAAAATTATATGATAATTTAAGTGATAAAAATTTATACATTATAATTTATATAATATTAACAACGTTAAGAGTAATTTTAAATATTAAAAAAAATTACTCGTAAACATACCTTAAACTTCGTTACTATAATATCGTGAACGTTATTTCAATGATATTTTCATGAAGTACGTCGTCAACTTAATATAATAATTTGAGACAAAATTACTTTTAATTCTTTTTTTCTTGTTTTTCCTAAAATACCAATCTTTGCATTTTAAAATAACATAGGTAAATTAAATTTTCTTACGCTTCTCTATCAATTCTAATGCATATAACATTAATGACGTAAAATAGAGAAAACTGAAAAGACACTTTATTTTTTAAAAAACCAACGAAGTTTATTTAATACTGAAGACAGCTGATAAGGAGGAAATTGGTGCTTAAATTTTTCGCCGGAATTTTACATTTTTCGTTCATTATAATTTGATTGCGATTCAAAAATATTTTTTTTAGAAAATTTGTTAAATATCATTTTCCGCTGTCATTTTTGTAATCGATTGTATAAGAATTTCTCATTTGTGCATGTTTGTATATAATTAGCTGAAATAGGGCTATATTGACAAATGACAATGTAACTAACTTGTATGATAATATATAATAAGAGCGAGACCATCAATCAATCTTTTTTTAAAAAAGAAGAAGTTTGGCCTATGATATTACAATGGTTTTCAAAACATTTAAATATTTATAATCAATTAAAAATTAATATGTTTATGATAAAATATGGATGCCGTATGATATTATATACCGAGAAGTGTTCGAACTCAGACCATAGTGTCACGAAACCGCAAACTCTTTTTTTTTTAACTCTTCCCACACGCAGCATAAGACCCTGGAGAAAGTACTCGAGCCTTTCTTTTCTCCTTATTTAGTAGCAGTGTGCCTAATATTAGGAAACATTAAGGCAGCAACCGAAACTCTTTTTTGAAGATTAACTGAAACTTGTACTTGGTTGATATCATGATTAAAATTGCAACAGCCCAAGTTCCCAACAGACATAATGCATTTGTCAATTCAGCCCAAGTTCCCAACAGTTTTCAACAGGTGATGAACACATTACTCTTACAAATCTCTATCCAAACAAAGAAGAAAAACTAGAAAATTAGCTAAGAAACAATAACAGACATAATGCAAATTAGCTTTTGTCTGCGAGACAGATGGCAACTAGGACATAACAACAGGATACTTGCATATTGAAATTAGAAATAAAAGATTTTTCTCAATTTCTATAAGAAGAGTTAAATGAGAAAAGTTGAGCAGACAAGACAATACAAGGACTATCTTTCAAAAATGATTTCCAAATTAGGAGGGATTATGATCTGCCAAAAGCATCAACGCCCATCATCCATTGAGATTGAAAATTCGTGTTGCAGCACATATGCACTTTGCCTCAGCTGTAAGAACAAGAAAAACTGAGGATGGATTAATCTATTTAATTTACTACTACACTATACCGTCCAGGAAAACTGGTGAAGAAATAGTATGGAAGTTACTACAAATCTTTTTAATCACAAACCAAAATAACCAATAAGAAAAGGCCTAGGTTCTTTTACCAGCTGTTTTTGCTACAGAAAAATCAGAAGGCACATTTGCTTCTGTTTCAACTGCTGCTTTTGCTGCTGATATACCAACAGCCATGCTTTGCACAATGTCCAAACCAGAGCAGAGGGAAGCAATCATACCACCAACTAAGCAATCACCAGCCCCCGTCAATTTCACCACTGATGCTGGTAGTGCTGGAAAATGCAAAGCATATGTACGAAAAAGGTTTTGTTCAGAGTTCAGGCAACTGAAGACTCTGTTTGGTGTACACTGACCACCCAAGAGTTGATATAGTTGACATCCAAAATGGTTGGAAGTGCCAGTTGTCATGGTACTCTTTAAGAAATCTGGATCCTGTCTTGAACATAGAAGAACACCATCTGACCCAACAGTCAATGCGACCAACTTTATGCCCTTTTCTAAAAGTAAATTTATGGCAGGTTTAAGCAACTGCACTAAAGCTCCTAATGACTGTCTTTCTCCATTGTTCACAACCATCCAATGCATATCAAGTCGGTGCCCAGAAGAGAGAGCATTTGCCATTGCAATAAGCTCATCAACATTTGGAGAAACGCAAGTTACCTACCAAATGAATGGAAGACTTCATCAATTCAGAGATTAATTGGCGTTCTTTAATCCACTGGAACAAAAAGAGTCCCACAAGTAAGCTAGAAGAATTTCAGATGTTCATTATCAAGTATTTATCAAAAAATAATAACTATTAAAAACAGAAAGAGGAAACAACAAGCAAGTGTCAAAGCAGAAAACCTTTTGATAAGATAGATCTTATCTAGGACAAAGTATACAGTTTACACCATGATGTCAAGATGATAGGAGAGAATAGAAGGAAAACTAAGTAGAATATTCTCCAACAATTACACAGAAGCACAAAAGCAAACAGTGGCAAGGAAGAAGTTTAACTGATATGTTACTAGGTTAAAACTGAAGTTTAACTGATATGCAAGGAAAACAAACAAAGAAGCAGGGAATTAGTGTAAGAGAGTGACACACATGCAAGAATGAACTGTTTTTGTACTCACATACTCGACAATGGATGCAAATCTTCCAGACTTTGTGACAGAAACAGGTTCAAACCACACTGGTACATGATTTTCTGCTGCTACTAAAATAATGAATAAAAGATAATCATGTAATGTTTGATTTGCAGGCTAAAATTTTACTTCTGAAATTAAAAAACTAAAAAAAGAACTTCCAAATTATTACAGTGAAATGCTTTCATTATTCTTTCAAAAATAGTTTAAATTAGAACAAAATTGTAATAGTGAAAGCAACAATTGCATAATTCTATTATTTAAAGTATGGAGAGAAGATGCTGAATGCTCTAGACAGTTGTGAAATGCACATCAAGTTGGAAAACAACTTCTCACCAGGAAAAAAGTGAACCAACTTGTACAAGATTCCCATCAATGTGGAGTCTCCAAGGATCTCACCCTCATAAGTGGAGATATTTTCCAGAATTCAAACTTGTGACCTCTAAGTCATAGTGGAACAACATTACCATTGTACTAATCCTCATCCTCTACTTGTAACAAGTATTGGAAATTATTTATATATACTAATAAAAATCTTAAAAAATGAAACAAGGTTTGAATTAAGACAAATAAGATAGATCTATTTTTATTCAGAAAAACATCTACACAAATTCTGACAGACAAATGAATGCAACACCATAGAGGTCACATTATTTAACAATTGAAAAAATAAAATAACTATGCTTATATAGACACTTTCTACAATTTAGCTTAAACTGACACTTTAGCCACAGCATTCTTTAGTAAACATGTAGCCAGTTAATGAAGTAGACACACATGTGTGTTTGGAATTACTTAACGAACAATTTTTGATTGACAATCTCTTTTCAAAAAATTGTTCCAAACAATTTTTGCACAGCTTTTTGTTGGTTCATATGGTTATTTTTCTGTTATCTTGAACAAAAAATACTATAATCAATATATATGTTTTTGGAGAAAACTAGCCTTTTCATTATATATCAAAGTTCAAAAAAAGTTCCAAGTGCAACCTAAGAGAATATTATTGAAGTATGAAATTACTTCGACATGCAACTTCAAGCGACTTTGGATGTAGGTTGGCATCAACCACCAGTATGGGTGCAGAGCATATATTGCATGTGAATCTTTCTATCCACCTATGAGTCAAATATTCTTCCTGCATAAAAAACAATGATGGTTTAGTATTCAGAAGTAGAATATCTAGTGATTCAAGAAGCAAGTAGATGAATCACCAGCACAAAAGCAATTGAAAATTTGGGAAAAAAAAGACCCTTGGTATAGAAGAAAGAGGCATAACAAAACATCTTACAACAGCTTCAACACTAGCAACACCAGAAGCCACTTCTCCATTGGCATCAAATATGTTTGAAACAACAGGAGTGGTAATATTCTCAAGCTTCAATATACCTATATCATCCATGTTTGTAACAGTAAAGTTACAATGAGAAGGGTATATTACAACGCTTTAAAAATGGAGCCAAAGCAAACATTGATATGGTAAGATTTTAGGATGATCGAGAGTAAATCAGAAGTGACACAATTTAGGGTGTATGTACCTTCTGTAGCCAAGCCGATAGATTCCCAATGATCCAAAAGAATATTCCCTAAAAATGCATTTTTCAGGTACCTCAACAAGTGATGATGCATCAACAACCACAACAAAAATAGTATATACAGTAATTCAGTACCTGCCATGTCATTTCCAACAACACTGATCATGAAGGGCTTAGAACCAAGTTTTGCCAAGCACTCTGCAACATTCCTCGCCACTCCTCCTCTTACATACTGAACCTGTTATACCGACCGTTACTAGAACAAAGTGCAAACGCAAATAAAAAAACATTCCTCGCCACTCATTTAGACGGTGCTGAGGAAGAAAAAGAAGAATTCCCTCCACTTCAAGATGCAAACTTTTTTACATCTAAGTCAGGTTTCGCCATACCTTTCCAGGAGTGGTCGTCCCTGGGCTTGTTCTGGAGTTTGGCTTGGCATGGATGTCGAGGACCATGCCTCCTATAACAACAGGACAGCGGGAAAAATCGCCAGCACTCACGGGATTCTGTAAGCGCAAAAGAGGTAATACATTCTTCCCAAGCTCAAAAACGGAGTTGAGAGTGGTGGTGGGGGGGGGGGGGGGG
>JAMKPZ010002363.1:0-43715 GCA_024699675.1 Amphibolis antarctica
CCTTATAATACATAACAAACAAATATATAAATAATTCAACACTCCAACAAACTAAAGTATATATATCAATCATGTCTAACTTAACACAAAGAGTCTCAGATACTCCAACACTCAAACTTTTGGTACGGATGTCAGTTAACTACTTGAAGGACTGAGTGTATGACATGAAAATAGTACCATGCATCACTATATCCCGCATGTAGTGAAGGTCAATCCTAATAAATTCCTTCCTCATATGAAATGTAGAATTATTGGCAATGAATATAACCCCTCAATTATCATAGTGCATTACCATTGGTGTCTCCAAAACAAAACCAAGCTTAGTCAAAAAATATCTAATGCACATCCTTTCATAAGTGGTCTACACCATAAATCTATATTCTACATCTACACTAAACCTGAAGACAATGTTCTACTTCTTACTTCTCATGTTACAAGATTGCCCTAATGTATAGAAGCTTGAAGTGAACATCTTATCACCTTTGTCTGCTACATATCCTAAATTTAAGGACTCAATCCATAGACAATCATTTTTCATAAGGGTAAGACCTCTACCTAGGGCACCTATGATATAGTCAAACACTCATAACGCTCCCTTTTAATGAACTTGCCTAGGTTCATGCATAAACTAAGAGAAGAAATTGACCAAATATGCAATATCTGGTCAAATAGCTATCAAGTAGATCAATTTTCCTCTCAATCTCTTGTACCTATCTAGATCCTTCCACAAAATTATATTATCATTCTAACTCTGCTCCATAGTTGTGTTCTTAGCCTTACAACCCAAGAGAAGTCTCTTGCAACAAATCCAGAGAACACTCTCTCTGGGAAAATGACATGCTCATCTTGTGATTGACCTCCCACTGAACTGGATTGATTGGCTTGACATGCTCAAATTTGTTGAAAGGTTTGACCTACAAAGCAACATCCAAGACTGATCAAATTGTAGTGATTCAAGTTCTGTTTGATGCTTAAGTTAACAAAATATATTAAGTAAAGATGAGCCAGGTTACAAGGTTGAATAAATGTACCAGAATACTACATTGCTAAGCTATTTATAGTTTTTTTTTTTTAAGGTATTACTAAGCTATTTATAGTTAAGGGCAGTGAATAGAAGTAGTTAGAAACTAGCAAATCCCATTCCATCATTTAGCTTTGTAGTCGTAGACACACATGAGACAAGTTATGAGGGGTTTGTGCATTCAAAAAAAAAAATCAGGAAAATGTGAAGAAGAAAAAATTCGGATTTTCAAGCTATTTGGAAACCTTTTTCCTCATTTACTACCATATAAAAGGCAATATGGAAAAACCCAAACAATTTTTCATACAGGCATCAAAGCCCTCTCCATGTAGGACCCTTGACCTCTAACCTTTGACCCCCAAGCACAGGCATCATTCCTAAATACAATGGCTAGTGTGCGACAACTCAACTTCGAGCTCTCACCCTTCATGCAATGGCCCATCCCCGAGCTTCATTGACCATTGTTGCATCCCTTCTGTAGCTCCTCCCTCCTTCTCCACCCTGGCCACTACTTGGCTCTTGTCCACCCCACCTGATGTGAGCAGAGACGAACACATTCAAATGTCTCGTGGAACTGAAGGGAATGGTCAGGCAGGACCCACTAGAGAAGATTTTCATGAATGAATGTGGGTTCAACCCATCTTTAAAGTAGTCCGTTTTTGTTTTGAGATGTAACTTAACCCCGACTATATTTAGGGGATAATGACTCGATGTAAGGAGTTAGTCGGGTTTTTGAGGATTCTATGTCCTTAGAAGCCCAACATATAGTTCATTTCGTATTTCTGCATTTCTCTCACTCTATTTTCTTTCCTCGGTGACAATCTTCACCCCAATGTGACAACCACAACACCAAGGTGGGGGCATTCCCGAGCTAAGCAGGTTTCTTCTGCAGGAGATCCTAACAGCTTTGTATCGGAGGGAGGTGACGACTCAAAGGGAGACAACATGAGACAGGAAGATTTGGAGGCATTTAAAAACATTATGCAAAAGGGTTAGAGAAAATGAGGAAAGAGCTTGAAGACAAAATGGGAACAGATTTACATGGTTTACGTAATCCCTCCTTGTTGCTAAAAGAATTCTTATTTTTCTCCCTCGTAAGCCAAATGTCTTATAAAGGGTTCCAATAAATACATCTCTTTTATCACTAATACTGCCCCTCTTTTTATCCATACTCACTAATACATGAAGTATTAATTGGTGTGATAAACACCTTGTTCTAAAAGGCCACAAGATTGTATCAAAGTTAAAGAAAAGAATATAAAAAACTCTTACAACATGATATGATTAAAATTTTAAAGAGGACAATCTCACATGTAAAATTGTTCCAAACTCGCATTCTTCAAGGGGTAATGAGATGGAAGAAGGCTTGAATGCATCCACAAATTCAGCAAGGTTGACGTTCACCTCACCAAGGAGGTTTGATCTAGATGTACCCTGTAATGTTTAAAACAAAAGCAATGGACGAATCAGTTATAATCATATTTTAATTGAATAAATGATATATAAAAATTGAAGGGACTCGTTAGCACCATGGCCACCACAATCTTATAAAGCTTTTCATCATACAGTTTTGTCCTGCTGTCAAGGAGAAGTCTAGTAGTTTCATAAATAGGGTCTGCCCAATTGCAGATTCCATTCCGCACATTTGCTTTTGTTGTTTTAGCAGTAACTTTTCCAGTTTCCAAGGAGAAGAAGGATATGAACAATTTATCCCATCCTGGTTGTGGAATCTGAATAGGGATAAAAAAGAAACATCTACACAGTGTTAGTTGCAGGTAATCAACATATCATGATGGCTCGTTATCAAATAAGTGTTGCAGCTGCAAATAGCTGAAGCAAGATCAGATGCTGTCAATTACAAGTGGCCATAAGAGTTGGAGAAAATAAGACGTATGAAAAATTACAAAATCATGAGGCAGATGACCAAGGTTTAACAGAGGCAGCTTGACTAACAAATTATGTAAAGATACAAAGATATCTTGCAGAGGACAAAGAAATATAAAATCAACAATGCTTTTGCAAAACAAATGTTGTAGCAATTGGAACATGAAAACCACTAATAGAAGACTGTGGGCAGAGCACATGTCTAACTGTTTATAATAGTCGGTCCATGTTCTATTTAACAATCTGAATATAAATATAGATAAACACGAATTTCAAAATTACAAAGGAGCAAACTCAATTTCTTTTTTATATTTTTGAAAACTCGGCACAACTGGTTATTGGTCAGCACTTGCTGCATCCAAGCATGCAGGATCAAATCCTGCCGCTGGTAGGTAGCATAATTTCAATTCCGCAGTCACTGGTGAGGATGCCTCTCCCACCACGAGAGTGAACCTGTAGGTCTAACAAATACAGAAATACTCTATTTCAAACCTGATTGGAAATACATGGAGGGCTGGGTGGAGGTGGAGGGTGGGAGTGGAGAGAGAGAGACTTGGAGACTATTACGACTGTTTCTTTTTACGATTATTTAATGACTGTATGGCTGTAAGAGCGTGTGCTATTTAATTAAAGCTAAAGGCCTCCTGACATTAGTGTCGAGATGCAAGAAACGAATAAAGATGCAAGTAAACCAAACATGTGCTTGTGTGGGCAATGAGTGTATTCCAGAACCCTCAAATGGAAGTAAGTATCACCGAACAAAAAGGAGAAGATGCGAACTTACATTCGTAGCATGAAATTGTAGACGGAAAACGACATTTGCTTTGGTCTTTTCAATCTTCCATTTCGGTATCCTCGACATTGCTCGGTTGTACCCTCACACCGCGCTAATCAACGATAATCACCAAAAAGCGTGCACTGACCAAATCCAAGAAATAGCAGAACATCACTCAGTCGGTTAGCTAGAGTAGCAGAAGGAATCGGAGAAGGAATGGTGATTGATTACCAATAACGATCGGAACAAATTGCAGAAGGGAAGAAACAAAAGAACTTCCAAAAGCAAAACTAAACAGCAAGCCTCCTCGGAAGTAGCGGAGCACACCGCCACCAAAATGCAGCCCGAATCGCCAAAGCGAT
Source organism: Amphibolis antarctica (assembly GCA_024699675.1). Lineage (NCBI taxonomy): Eukaryota > Viridiplantae > Streptophyta > Magnoliopsida > Alismatales > Cymodoceaceae > Amphibolis > Amphibolis antarctica. Next base: position 4,043 of record JAMKPZ010002363.1, read on the forward strand.
GCCTCTCAGCGACAGCGAATTCCCGAGATCTGCGATGGAGAAGGCCGAGATTCGGGGAATCCACCAGCGAATGAAGAAGAATAATAATAATAAGACGAACAGAGATCTTACTGTTCAATTTTCCGGTAGCTGGAAAAGGCAATGCCGGCGGTTCTCCTCTCGCTGTTCTCGATTCCTCCCTTCCGGCGTACTTGAGAAGCAAAGGGAGGGAAATGCAAAGTCTTAGGGCTGAGACGCCATTATTCAGTCCACTCTGCGTCAGCACCACCACCACCACCTCTGTCAGCGAGGGAGGGAGGGAGGGAGAAATTTATTTTGATAATAATATTTTTTACGTAAACAAAGATTTTAACTTTGATCAATTAAATGATTTAAATTGATTAAAGAACCATTTAATTAAAGATAAATTTTTCTACATTATTGGTAAGAACAATAAAATAACAAGGGCACATTTATTTTGCGCTTAAATTGATAAGCTTAAAAGTATAATTTCGTGTAAAACAACTTAGATAGACAACAACTGTTATTTTGTTTTAGTGTAAAGTTTGTTTTTTTTAACCTTTAATCTACTTTAAATTATAACTAACGCATTACTTTATTCTCTTTACCACACAAAGAGCTTCTGACACCTAAAATGAGAAGAAATTGAAGGCTTCTCGGATTAAAAGCATCTTAAATCTACTGAACCGGATTATAATTTAAGGGTGCACTTTAGAGGAAATTAATTTGTTAAAAATTTATGGAAGTCGATTTTAACTTCTCGTAACTACACATCACCAACGTTACTTAGATCCGTTCTTAAATAAGTAATATAATGTACTTAATTTTTTATTTATGTATATATATTTTTATTGAAAACGAAGCTGGTGTGCGGCTGCTTGCCAGCTTAGCAAGCAACACGTCTTTTTCTTTTTGAGTAGGTACACACTTGTTTTTATTTTATGATGTCCCACTGCAACGTTCTTAGCGGTGTACTTTTTTTCTTTGTACGATAATAAATTATTTTAACTTTAATTATTATAAAAAATTGAAATTTAAAAAAAAATACAAATAATATTAAAATTATATAGTAAATTATAAGATAAAAGATTGTATATAAAAATTTATACGGTAATAACAATAGATAGAAATTTAGGAGAAATTGAAGCTTACCATTTTCAAACAAAATATTAAACCCTTTTATTTGCTTGCTTGACGTTTCAAAATAAAATGATTGTACCACGATATTAGCGTGATCGATCACCACTATTTGATTAATTAAAGTTTGGTTAAATCCATAATCAAGTAAATGAAAAAAACCCAAGTCCATCCTTATGCTTTGTACATTTCGGAGGAGTTGTGTCACCCAGAAAATTGAAATTCAAGAAAAAATCTTATGATTTTTCGTATTTTTGTCGTTCAAGTAATTTTTGAAGATAAAGAAAAAATGAAAACATATAAAAAGTCTCATTTTCTTGATTTGCCAACCTCATCGATCTCATTCGACAATTTCAAAAATCCACTCTTTAGAAGAGATTTTCACACCTGTCAATACATCTTCGTTGAAACTATCTTCAATCGATCCTTTAAGAAATCATAAATTTTGTATACCTCTATTTATATTTGTGTTGTTTGTTGTCACTGTAGAGATTTCAATGATGACAACATCCATGAGGCTAACTATTTATCGAGTGATCTATCAGCAAGAGGTTAAATTGAAGGTTTTATTATCAAGGAAAAGTTTGTATATTCGAAAAGTATAAGAAATGATGAAAAATAATAAGAAATAATAAATTTAATTTTTAATCATTTTTTGGCACAAATCTCCCTATAAATAATAAGTATTTTTGACGAAGGTTAATGATGTCAAGTCATTTATATATATTAGGTCTACAAATAATATACCAATTAGTTGTTAAAATTTTATATTAAAATTAATTAACTATAAATGAAAGGGTTTTTTATATTTAAGTCTAATTTTATCTTAAATTTTCCTAAGTGTTAGGATTGACATGTTGACAACATCAACACTAATATGCCTGTAACTGATATATCGATGACAAATTGTGAAAATGTTAATGACATCGATATGTGGATGGTGCAACTGATATGTTGATAATTAATAGTGAATATGTCGATAGAATTTTATTCTAATCAACCCACATATAAATATACAAGGAGTTATATTTAAAAAGTAACAACACAACGAAATAAAAAAAAGTAATCACCAAAAGCCTAAGTGTTGAAATATATAAGTCTATACGGAAAGAAATGTGATTACAAGACATGATCATGTATTACCAACACATATGCCTTGACTTTGCAGTTATGAATATGTCCATGCTAATAAATACTCTTTTATTAATCGAAATTAAATTAATAAACATCCTTTTAAAAAATTCACTACATATTAATCTATCTTCTGTGTCCATGCACCAACCAGCATATATTCGTGAATCTAATTTAATATAATATATTTTAAAATTAATTATTAATAAGTAAAATTCTTCATCATATATCAACCCAGCATTTTTCGATGAGAGACTTTTTATAAATTTTTTAGTTATAAAAAGTCAAAACGTATTTATTTGGTAAAAAATTAATTAATATATTAATAAAATAATATACGTTGAACTAGCGAGCATGACTAGGCCACGGTTTGTTGACAACAGGTCAACAAATAAAAAGCCAATATTTCAAATTAAGGTAACGTTTGTTTAAGAAGTAAAATTAAATAATGTAATGTTTATACTTTTAAATAAATTATATAATTTATGATATAAGTTTTGTATATGGTATTTTGATGTAAAATATTAAAGATATTTAATAAATATTATTACACATAATCATGATACATGATAAAAAATAAAGATAAAAGAATACTACATCTCAATACGTAAATCATAATCACAATATACATGTAAATAGAAGTAAGAAATATTATCGTACATAATTGTGTACAATATTTATTACATAAATTATTATATAAAATTAATGAGGTGTTTGCATTTTACGGAAATCAATGAAATAAAAATATGAAAATCTTTTTATTATCGAAATGTTAAAAATCTAGAAATAAAAAATTTTATAAGATTATTTATACGTAATATTAAAATTTAAAAAAAATTATATTTATTTTTAAAAAATTAAAAATATTTATAATAAAAAAAAATTTTAAAATTTTTTTTATTAATTTTTAAAAACACAAAGGAATACTACAATCATGTAACGTTGAAATGCCTACGTCTGTCAAACGCATTGATCGGGGCGACGCCCGTCATTATTGACATGTCAGCAGCGCGAAGTTGACGTAGGTTGCGTTTATCGTAGTTTTTTTAAATTTTGAAAGTAAATAAAGTAATTTTCGTAATTATATTTGTCGAAAAAAGATTAATACATGAAAGTTAGGTCATTTGATAAAACAGCGTAATTAAGTTATGTTTGTATTTATCTTAATATTTAAATAAATATATAAATATTGGTGTAATTAAATATTATGATAAAAAAATTGTATTAAAAAATCCTCGAATCATAATGACCGGAACGCAACTGTAGCTCTCACTTGAAAATTACTTCTTAAATTTTACTTTTAAGTTATTATTATTATATAAATTTTTCTTACATTAATTATTATATAATTTTAATTTTATTTATTTTATTATTTTTAATTTTAACTCTAACAAACTTTTAAAATTCTTTACAAACGTACTTTGATTTCGGCGATGTGCGTAGGACAATCCTGCGTTCTCTTCCTCCCACGGTTTGCGTGGGCGGTGGAGCGGTGGTCCTTTACCAGGTGCAGGTGTGGTCTCTCCGAAAAAATAATTTAAATATCTTTGTCAAACATGGGTATTACTTTTTTTCTTTTTGATAGTGGTATTGATTATTGAAGTAAAGAGCATTGGAATTTCTCGTCATCTAGTTCGACGGTTGTCGAATAATTCTGGAAACTGTCGAATCCAATCTTGTCAATGTATCGACGAAAATTGAGAATATTTTCTCGTCGATGAAAATTTCTGTCATAAATATAATGTAATATTAAAGAATAAAGAATCTTCGTCACTTTCCGTTGGTAGCATGTCACGATCAATCCAGCGGCAAAAATACAACAATTTTATCGCAAAAAATTAGCAACGAAATCTCCCACGCAATTCACAACGTTAATTAACGAATAGCGAATAGAAGTTTGCATACCTGAAAATTCGAGAAACTAAAAATTAAGAATTTTTTTTTAGATTTTTAGTTATTTATGTTGATAGTATAAAATAACGATTTTCTCTATTTTTATCTCTCTCTCCAAAAATTTCACTTCTTTTTTAACTCATAGTTGCTCATCTGTTACGATCGCTAACAAAGGTAATCTTTTTAAGTTATTACAAATGATCTATCATGTATTTCAAATCACAAAAATGATGCGAAAGATTTATTTTAATTTTTAACTTTGAGATTCCAGTTGAAATTTTCTAAAAATAATGATGTAAAATATTTATTTTAATTTTCAACTTTAAAATTTCTATGAACGAAGATTGAGTAAAAATATTGATATTCTAATTTTAGTTGATAAAACGTGTGAAAATATTACAATAATAATATGAGATGAAATTTTTTTATAAATTTTTATAATAAATATATGTATCAATTTTATTTTATTTATCAAAAATATATCTATCAAATAATTAAATATTTAATTTTAAATATTTAAACTTATTTTTTAAAAATATTAAAATTTATATAAAAAATTTCTTTAATTTTACGTACATAAAAAAGACAAGAAAAAGGTAAATCTTTCTAAATTTTTTCCCTAAATTTCACTTTTCTTTGCATTTTTATTTTTAAAAATATATCCTTTTCTTTAATTAGATTGTAGCGAAGAAAAATAAGAGCAGATTTGTATTTATTATTATTTCTAAACTTAAAAGCAGAAATAAATTAAGTATTCAATTATGAACTTACAGTTGTGTCAATAAAATATTGCCATAATCCCGTATCGATTAACTGAACTTAAATATATCATAAATCTATCAATTTATTATTAAATAATTTTAATATATAATATTTTATAAAATATATAATTTTTTAATTATTCTTAGATGTAACGATAACTTTCAAATAAAATTAAAACGGTATAAAAATTTATATATTAAAATATATATAATAATAATAATAATTGAAATCATATGAAGTTTGGATGCGTTGCCGCTGCTTAATTTTCGACGGCGAGAAAAGCAAACACACGTTATTATTTCATCAAAATCTTTTATCGTTTCTTTCGTCGACAAAATCTGAACTTGGAAAGAAAGAAAAAAAAATCGCCAGCGAAAAATCAGAGTGATTTGAATCATTTGATGACAGAACCCCTTTTTTTGGGGGGGTTCTTTTTGCAAGAGTTGTTACAGAGACAAAGGGGGAGATGAAAATTTGGAGAAAAAGAAGGGAGGAAAAGGCAAAAAACCCGAGCAAACGAGAAAGGAAGAAGAAAAAAAAAAAGACGACGAAAATATGTAAAAAAGAAGAAGAAGAAAGATCAGGCGGAGAAGAGGCCGTCGGAAGCCGAGAAACCGACGGCGGAGCTCGTGGGTTGTCTGGCCGCGGACACGGTCTCGGCCTCCTCGTGCACCGAAAACCCCAACCGCTTCTCGATCTTCCTCCTCACGGCGACGGCGTACGCCCTTGCCGTCCGGTTGATCGCCTCGATCCCGTCCTCCTCCGTGCGCTTCCTCGTCTTCTCGAACTCCTCCGCCACCAGCAACGCTATGTCCGCCATATCCACCACGATCGAAGAACGGCTCCTCCTGCTGTCGCTGCCGCTGCTCTATCGCTCGCTCTCGCTCTTTATCTTCCTCTCGGATTACCACTGCTATCAACACGCCAAGCTCTCCCACGCGCATATATACACGCACACAGAAGAAGTGGCCCAAGTGGGGCACTGGGGCGTCCGGATAAGGTCAAGATACAGTAAACCGCCGCTAGTGACGGCCGTGATTTACGCGGAGACGGCGCAGCGGTTCTACCGCTTTTTTTAAATTTTTTTTAAAAAGGAAAGAGTCAATAACAAAATAACAAAAAAAGAGAGACTAATTATAAGAAAAATTAAATTAAAAAATCCAAACAATTTAAACGTAAAAACCAGTAACGAAAATAAAATAACGAAAACAGTAATTTTATCGTACTCCCTCCTTTCCGGTAATAATGCTAACACTTCCTCGTACTTTACTTTCATCTGCCACTTTAAGAGTCTATTTGTATACCTAAAAAATAATTTTTTAAAAAAGTTGATAAATCTAGAAAATAATTTCAAAGGCAAATCTAAAAAATAGTTTCTTGGAAAAAAATTTCTAGGTATTTGTACATATTACAAAAAATGTTTTCTTAACGTTTGTGTACTTGAAAAATGAAGAGAATTTCAACAAAAGCAGTGTTAGTTAATACAAAGCAACATAGCAAATGTTAATCCAAAACTAGTTTAATAACATAAAAATTCAATTACTTGCATAATGTTAATCCAAAGCAACATAGCAATACATTTCCAACTATTGAATATCAACAACCATAGTTTTGAGAAAATTACAAATGAAATCACTTATTTCTATCGTTCCACATAGCTTGCATAATATCCATACGCATTTGATGAGCAATCTCTTTTTTTCGTTGTTAAGATTGTTCAACTATAACATCTTCTGACTCTTTTTCCATATAATCTGAAAAATTTTGAACATCATTTGCCTATTGAATTTCATCTAACTCATCTTGGAGATCTTCAAGTAAATCTATTTTATCGACTTTTCAAATGAAATTGTGAAGTAAAAAACATGCTACAACAATTTTGGCCTGTGTTTGAAATGGAAAAGGCAAATAGCCTCGTAATATTGAGAACCAATGCTTTATAACTCCAAATGTTTACCATCCTTAATTGAGAATGTTGATAGTTGAAATTTTCTATAGCATTTGTTGAAAGATGATTAACATCGTAATCAGATAAGTGATATTGAACACCTTAAAATTGACAAATAAATTCAGGTCGATTTGGAAAATTAGCATCTACCAAATAGTATTTTTCTGCATATATTAAAAATATAATTACAAATTACTTTGCACATTATAATTTCACAAGTGAGAAAAAAAATTTACCTAAGGGAACCTTAAGACTATTATTTCAAGTTATGGCATTTTCTAAAACTCGAGCATCAGCAGTTGATCCTTCCCATCTATTGAAAACATTTACAATTTCCATATCAAAATTACAAGCTACTAAAACATTTTGAGATAAATCCCCTTTTTTGTTTCTAAACTTTGCAATTTTTTGTCCAAAAATAGTAGCTTTGACATGTGTACCGTCAATAGCACTAATACAATCCTGAAATGTCATAATGTAAATAACAAATTAATAGATTGATTGATATTTACAATGTATTGAAAAATACATGTTTACTTTGAAGTATGGGAATATGTTTCCATCATTCCAAATTCTGGTAGGAGTGTTGAAGAATGTGTTGACAATAGTATGACTTAATTTTAGGATATCATTTAACATTTCATTGAAATAAGTACTGATGGTCCAAGCTGATTGATGAAAGCGCTCTATAGTAACACTGCATCTTTGATTTTGTCCAACAGTAACAAGAAATATTCCAAGCTTCTCTTCAATTGACATATTTCTACTATCTTAGACTGCTCCTTCATTTCTCAATAATTGACAAAATTGGTAAAACACATGTTGACTCATTCTATAAATTTTTTGATAATGGTACACTTGATTTGTTAGATAATGATTTAATAATCTTCTAATATAATCTTGTCATTCCCTACTATATATTCTGTTTGTGTGTATCATCGTATTGTTTGATATACTTGATAGTCTATAAAAAAATTGATATATTAAAAATATTAACAATAACATACATTCTTGTTCTTGCTCTTCATCCTCCATTAACATCTTCAATCTCATTTCACATTCATTTGAATCCATAACTACCAAATAAACCTAACACATACATTACAACAGGTTATTAGAATGTAATATGATGTAACATTCACACATAGTCAATTAGTAACATAATTACATAATTTATCAATGTAACATAACAATATGATAATAAGAATGCAATGAGATTTGAAATAGTTCCAATTAATAATAATGTCAAATAACATTGTGAGATACATAACAATAACATCAATCATAAACATAACAAATTATCTTAAGTTGTGTTTCAACCAATTTAGCCTCATCGTTGCTGGTAAGGTACAAAATTGTCACCTCATAGCATCATTTTGTAACAACGTCAGTACTATATACATTTCAGTTTCACTAAGGCCTTCAACTGTAAGCAATATCCCTATCACTTCAACATCTCTTGGGAAAATTGTTGCTTTAACATCTGATTTTTTTCTTTTCCAGCTTCAAACATTTTCTTCATAATTTTTAATCTTTCTATACAGCTTTGGTCAAATTTGTTGAAGAAATTTAGCATGACATTAGTCATGTCATTCATACTATTTGCCATTATCTGTTGAGACTATGCATGAGACCTTGCTCATTTTCCTTGTTTCTTTCCTTCACTAGAAGATGTTGGAGAGGGTGTATTTAGATCAACCTTATTAATGGAAGGCATCTACATACACATTGGCGTGAATGATTCAAACATATCATTATTGCCATTTTGTTCAGTTTGAATATCTGTTGCTTGAAAACTATTCGCTCCTGTAGCAATAGTTAACTCAAATAGGGTGTAAAGCTGATCATAGATAGGACATGCTTTCCCTCTGTATGATGCATATTTAGGATGTTTCTATTAAAAAGAAAATTATATCAGCTATGTTCTTTACAACAACAAAATCATCATAACTATTACAGAAAAAATATAAAACTAACCTCAATGAAAGCATCCCATATTTCATTTGGAATATCTGTACGTCCATGAACAAAATCTCAACCCCAACCACTTGAATCTGTTACAATTTTATTATAATTTTTATACATTACTCCCACATCTTCATGCAACTATCTACATTTTTCCTTTCCAAATTATGTTCTATTTTCTCATTATATCGTTAGATTACTTTATTCCATGTCTCAGACTTCCCTTCTTTAAGAATGTTACATAATATGTCTAATATCATTTCATATGTCTTGACATTTCATGTAGTGTAAGTTCTTACTGGTTGTTTTCTCTTATCATTGGATGTTATAATCTACTCACGATAAATACAACATACATGTAAATTGTAACATAATCCACCAAACAATGACATCATTATTATATAAAGTTCATGATGTATAAGTAAAGTACAAAAATTATTATTATAACTTCACTTGATTTTCCCTACTAATGTACATGCCATAATATAAAAGTGAACCTTGCTGAAGTTAAATAATTGATAACAACAAAAAATTGATAAAATACTTAAAAAAATTCATAACAACAAAAAATTAATTAGATTGATAACAAAAATTGATAATTACCTCGACAATGAGGCCGTGCAATGGGGAGATGGTGATGCTAGTGAGCGACGCATGGGGAGGGAGAGGTTGCGCGAAGACGACGAGGAGAGGGTGACGTGCACAGAGATGGTGATGGGCGTGGAGAAGGGCAAAAAGGGTGCCGCACGGAGATGGTGATGGGCAGAGATAGTGACGGGTGAGAGGGTGAATGCACGGGAAAATAATTTCGGAGGGGGGAGAGTCTAAAAGTGAATTTCAAACTGTTATTTATACTTGCTGCAAATGAAATTTTTTTTTCTCATTTTCCAAGTACACAAACGCTTGGTAAATCCAATAACACAGTTTAAGTTGCATTTGTTGTAGAGATAGAAGTAGGTGGGGTAGGGTTTACATTGTTTTAAAAAATATACGATTTACGATGAAAATAAAATAATATGATTTTTTGAATATTAGGATGAGTAATGAATAAAAAAATAGTTTGATATAATAATTGATCTATAACACAGTTCAAGTCTGCCACCGAATGCACCTACACTTTCAATGTCGTCTATATATGGTCATGTTTGTTTAAATATTTTTCATTATACATCTTTATTTTTTACTATACATTACAATAATCTATAATAATATTTATTAAATAATTTTAACATTTTACACTAAAAAATCATATCAAAATATTTACATTATAAATTATATAATTTCTTAAAAAATATAAACTTCATCTTATCGAATTTTACCTCTTAAATAAATATACCACGTGAAAACCACAAGGATGATATCTGCTTCTCGTCGCGAGTTTGAGATAATCCATAGATTTGATAACCCTTTCGTCTTTTACTACCACAATATGTACGACAATTCAGATTGATGAGAATGTCATGGGAAGTGACATACAGTTGTGTCAATATGTACCACATTTACTTGGTCCTTTATTTTCCTAGTATGTCCATTGATCACTCCCTTCATCTTTAGAGGTCTAATTAAAGACTTCATCTTATTTGGAATTAAATCTAATTAAAAAATATTTTTGGTTATGAAGTTATTGTAAAATAAAGATACTAATGTAACTTTAGAAGTTATTAATATAAGTTTTGAAGTTATTATAATAAAGATATACAATTATGTTAATTTTAACTAGTAAAAATATTAATGGTTTAAATGAGTTTTTTAGTTTGAAGTATCTTTCCACATGGGTGAGATGCAATCACAAGATGAATTTAAAATGGATCCTAATCGACCATAGAACAGGTACATGGGCAATGTCAGGCTTTTAGTGCCATGCTAAATTTGAAAATGTCAGTAAACCCTGCACTTCCCTGCTCTTTTATCTTTGCAGACTTATGGTTTCAGTGCAGCAGATGGCATCTTGGACCATCGTCAAAATTCTATCATGGCAATGCCAGGGAAATCCTTCTCTGGCATTGCTAATTTCTTTCCCTGCTCTTACTGATAAGTGAAGAATTAATACATATACATGTTAAGAATAATTTTGAAAATAATGTTAAAATTACGTAGTAAATTGTAATGTGATAAATTGGTATATTAATGTTGATATATAGAATTTTGTGAAAATTAAAGCTCTTTATTCTCAGATGAAGCTTAAGTGAGTATTAAATTTAACACTAAATTTATTAATGTGAGCTTGTCTCAGAAAGAATCTTTGGTGCCCAATCCTTGTAAGTGGCTTGCTTGCAGTGAAGAGGGAGATCAAGATACATGATTGGGTGTTTTCCATTCTGGCAGCCCAAAATAATTTGAAAGCATTCGCTAAACCTGACAATAATTGAAAGCAACATTACAACTCATCAGGCATTCCTCTCACGATTGAAGAAAAATGAGGGCATCATCCATATATTGGAATTTAATACCCTTTTAAAATATCAGTTTGTTTTGCTAATTAAGCATGACATTATATTCTATTCAATATATGAGACACATTCATAAATGGCAAAGGGGAAAGTGACACATAATAATTGTAACCATAAATAAATGACCTGCTTTGACATTTTGTTTGGTTCCTACTTTATTATTCAATCAATCTGTTGAATGAAAAGAAACTGAATATAAATGAGGGTTTGTTTTTATTGTTCAATGTAAAACCAACAAGATTGAATAATTCAGCGTATTGAGAGTGTTGAACGATTAAATGATCAAATGAATTATTTTAATGTTCTTTACACTTTTACGAAATTGTTTCATATATTAAATATAAAGTTAATGTAATAAAATAACTATATATATATACACACACGTGTATATATATATATATAAATGTAGACACACACACTTCCATTTTTTTAGTGTTTTAGATTTACAAAAATTCCTTCAATCAGATGTTGAGAAAATACCATTTGATAGTTGATAGACCATTATCTAATTCACCAAAAATGTTGAGTTAATAATATTTGATCAAATTATTATCTCTAATTGTAATAGCTTGATTAATTTAAAAACTATATTTATAATTTTCATTAGAATTTAAATTTTAATTACCATAAAAATTATCATTATCAAAAATAATAATAATATTTTTGAAATTTCAAATTTCTGCTATTCCATATTTCTAATAATTTTACCAAACTCATTTAATTCTTTTTGTTTTTTTTTTTTGAACCTTTGGAAATTTTCAAATCTTAAAGGTCGGTCGGTCCAGTGCACGGTGGCCAGGTCGTTCTTTCTCGCGCTTCTCTCCCACCCCCAACCCTAATCCGTCTCTGGAGTCCGGGTTCCTGCTCCACTCCACAATCTCTACCAGAACTAACAAGCTTGCAGGAGAGGGAGGTCCGGAATCTAAGGGGGCTAGCTGTTCTGTCCACCTATACGGTCGGCGAGCGACAAAGGATGGGAAGAAGCACGACTAGTTGCGCAGTATGCGAGAGCAACAACCTTCCCATTTTATGCGCGGGTTGTGTCAACCGCAGGTAGGTGATGCGAGTTCCTTGCGACTTGTCGATTGCTAGCTAACAATTTACTTCGTTTTCTGTAGTTTAATATGCTTACGGTGCCCTACGATTCTCTGAAATTTTGCTCTTTCACGTGCTGGCGATGTCTGATTTACAGGTTAAATGAATCTAACGCATTGTTGAAATCATTGAAGATCAGTCGTGATTCTCTCTACTCGAGATTGGACGATATTTTTAAGGGACAGGTTTGATTCTCGGAAAATCATCTCTTCTATAGCAGTATAGCATGCCATCTGGTTCATTGCGCATGGGGCATCCGATGTCCTTGGTGTTGCCACTGTTTCCTATATTGGATCGCACATTTTGATCATTGTTTCAATTTGGTTAAGCATCTGATATCCCAACTTTTACCGCGGACAGAAGTAATAATAAAAAATTCAATTAACGTTTGGAATGGCTACATCTTTTAACTGTTTTGTATATTGAAATAATAGTGTATACACAGATTACATTTGTATGTCAAAGACTATTTATGATTATAACTGAAATACCACTCAATGTTACAGTAGAATAATACTGTGTTCAATCGCCATGGAAGCAAGCAGCATTGCACAACTTTTGAGAAGCACAATTATGCACATTTCTGTAGCTATGAGAAAGCCATTTTGGCTTGCACACTCCTTGTGATCTCATTTTTTCTTTACCAAATGCTCCTACTAAAAAATGATGAATTATATGCAGAGTAAAGCTGAGGATTGGGCCAATTGGCGAGAGCTCCACAACGAAAAACTCACAAACCTTAAGAATAGGCTTTATCAATTAGAGAAACAACTATCACAAGGTTGCTTCATATTTAGTTTTTTATTCAGGTTTTCATCTATCGAACTTTGATGGTTTTTGGTCTGACTATATTGCTGCTTTCAGGGAAGGAAAGAAAAGACAGATTGTCAAACGATTTGAAGAATAAACATGAATTGTTGGATGCAGCTTTTGCTGTGGTTGAATTATTACATCTTAGATTTTTATCGTGACAAAAAAATTTCTTCATTTTTTTTTTTTTTAAATTGACTTGGTTGGTGATTTCTTTTTTCATGCAGCTTGAAAAGAAACGTGTGGAGCTGCTCGAAACTTATTATCCTAATCTTATTCAAGCACAGAAATTAAGGCTTGTAAGGTTTCTGCTCATTCAATTCCATCATTTGACCAGCTTGTTTTTATTATATGCAATCGTAGTTGACAAATTTCATTCACTACCATTCCTCCCTTATATATTCCAAGCAAGAAGGATTAGAAGCAAGTATGGTATGATAATGTTATGTTGCCTTTGGGAGGCGAAGTGTGCCTTTGGGGTACCTTATGCCTCAAGGTGCATATTATTATGTTTGTTATACCTCTAGACACTAAGAGTGTGGTTGACTGCAGTTAAAGTCTCATCTCATTACCTAGCATTCTGCACCCCACTCACTGTTTGTTTATCATAAATTTGATTATCAATCAATGTAACTAATATCTCCACCATTTTTAATTGTAGCAAAATTAGTTTTTGCGGGATGAAACTTATTGAGCCAAACCGAAAAAGCATCTAGATGTAAATAAAAAAGATAAAACATCATTTTTTTTGCAACAGAAACAAAGATTTGTGCCATATTGATTGGATTGTCATTACCATCCTTCTATATATTTAGCAGTAATGTCATATGCATTTCCACAGAAATATTTTTAATCTTTCACCAACTTAACGTGTGCTGACAATTTTCAAGTCTAAATGCAGATTTCTGTAACTTCTGAACTCATCCACAAGCAGTCCATGCTTTTAAAACCAATACGCAGATTATTTCCTCTCCACCGGGTAATATTAAAAGTTATTCTAGAAGCCTGCTGATTAGTTCTTTTGGAGTATTATTTCCTCTCCACCGAGTATAGTTTTTTTTTCTGATAATTGTCTTTTTTTTATCAATCAACTTACATCTCTACATGTTGTGTTCAGTTGCATATTTTGCATAATTGAATTTGAATAGCCAACTAGACTTAGTAGTTTGATGGTGATATCATTGTTCTACAATTCAATATTTGTTCAAAGTTTGAGCTTTGAATGTCTGAAGTTCCATTTCATGATGCAAATTCTTTAGTAAAAGAGCCATAAACAGAACTGCCTAAACTGGAAATGAAAGATATCTGAAAACAGGAAGTTTACTTCCTGTTCTATTTCTTCACGTTTGGTTTCAACACAGAATTAGTTTTAAATTGGGTTTATATATAAACCTCTAATTCACATGTCCTATCAAAATCATCGTTCATGTGTACCCATTAAAAGTGTTACTACTTGTGCTAATATCCTACTTACGTAAAAGGGTTGGTGAGGATGTGCTGTTTTGTAGCATATAAAGGCTTTCTAAGATTATAACTACTATATGCACTTTTGTTAGTAAGGCTTATAAAACTTATATTGTGCCCATGGAGTAAATTCTGATGTGTAGAGGGAAATATACATAAACTTATATGGGGTTCACAAGTGGAAAGCTCTTTGAGATGTTAGAATTTTGATGGGAAAAAAAAAAATTCAGTTGTACTTCTAAAACTAAAGTGTCATGTAAAAATTGCAGACTGATATGATGGAGTAAACCATTTTTTACATTATCATGCTGTTAGATTTTCCTTGTGTTGGTTTAAAGCACAACTGAACAGTGATTTGATGAGGAAAATTACTTATTGAAGTTGTGTAGGGACATGCCTATCTTCTGCAAATGAAGAAAACAGGATTATATCCACCTTTTTCAGATTTACAGCAATGTTTAAGAATCTTGCAATTTAGTTGCTTCTTGAAATGGCAACTGCCTTTAGCGCCAAATGATTCACATTGCTCTTGGTTGCTTGGTCCAGGTAAATTCAGGAGGGGAGACAAATGATTTTAGTGATTCACATGATGAAATATGTGATACACGCCTGCCCAAGGGTCTTGATCCACACTCTGTTCCTTCTGAAGATCTTGGTGCATCTTTGGGGTATGTATTTTGTATTTTGAGAAAAATAGAAGGCTAAGCATTAGTGGAAGTGTTGACTGTGTTAAATCTTCATAATTCCAAAAAAATAGACAAAAACATAGATTTTTTATTAGATGTTTGTGTTAGCTTTATGATTACGAAGGATAATATGTAAACAAATTTTATCCAAGAATGACATTTATTTAAAAGATGGAAATTCTTAAATTTATAGAATACTGTTACAAATTTATGATATTGGAATGCATTCTATTTTGTAAAACGACATGCCTTGAAATGCATGTATATCTGTGCTGAGAGTACTAGTGTTATTATAAGTTGTGTTGGTAGTAGTCTCACATTACAGTGATGTATTGGTCTTATGTGACCTCTATGCATAGAGGTTTTGTTTTTGGTTGATGGATTATTCTACTTTCACAATTTCTTGGTGTTGGATTATAAAGGTTCTACATTGATAGAGATATGGTTGAACTTAGGCCTTATAACATTGTGCTTTGTTCTTTCATGAAATCTTGAATGTTAGAAGGAATTTAATAACTCAGTCTGTAATCAACAAATTCATTCCAGATCTGAAATTGATTACTTATCTATACTTTTTAATTGTTATTCTATACTCATTTTGGCATGTATTTAGGTATATGGTGCAACTTTTGAATCTTGTAGTCCCAATTCTGGCTGCTCCAGCACTTCATAAATCTGGATTTGCGGTAAGTTTGGACCATGATAAACCACTGGGAGTAGAATAGTAACCATCTTGGAGTGAAGCCAATAGAATGTAGCCAACTTGGACTAGAATGTCTTATATTTATGCTTCTCTTTTAGTAATACAAAGTATTGGGAACTTAATGTGCCCATTATATAAACCTTTTTATGTGTAATGTTGTTTTAGGGATCTTGTTCACGTATATGGCAGAGAAATTCATACTGGGATGCTAGTCCTTTATCTCAAAGGTATCATGTAACCTTGGTTTCAACAACATTGTCATTTTCAACAGTCATTTGCATGTAATAATTTTTGTACTCATGATGCAGTAATGAATATCCAGTGTTCATCCCACGTCAAAACTTTTGTTCTGTTGGTGATGAAAATTCATGGTCCGACAGAAACTCTAGTAACTTTGGTGTTGCTTCCATGGACTCAGAAAGGAAAGCTAGCCTTGATCCTGTAGGCAATTCTAGTTTCAAGCTTTCTTCTCTACATTCTGTTGAAATGCACAAGGATCTTCAGAAGGGAATATCACTGCTAAAGAAAAGTGTGGCATGCATAACAGCATACTGCTATGATTCATTATGTCTGGACGTGCCTCGTGATATGTCCACTTTTGAGGCATTTGGAAAGTTGTTAGCGACACTTTCTTCTTCCAAGGAAGTCTGTTCGGTTCCTTCCTTGAAGATGGCATGCTTAAGGTTTGTGCTCTTTTTTTTTGGCATATTATCAATGGAAATCTATCCATTTATCAGTTTCAGTTTCATTTTTATCATAGATTCACCTTGAATTTTAATGCTGTGTCAAGTTTTCTTCACTAAAATCAATGTTTAATAATGCATCTCGTGCACTTGAGTTTTTCAAATCTCATTTCACATTAGACGTACAAGTGTGAATTTTTCTTGGTATCCCAACAATCTGTTTGACCTACCATCCTTTACATAGTGAACATAGGTTTCAAGGTAGGAGTTCACACACAATGCTCCTGCTAGATTTTTCTAAATCTGTGCTTGTATATATTACGTAGTGTTTGAACATGTGTGAAAATAATTGTCAGAAGATAAAAATTAACGTAATGTGTTTGTAAGAGACTAAAGGGGTTGGAGAAATCTATACTAGTTTGAAAATAGTGGTTATAAATTTTGTCGCATAGGAAAAGATAAACATAAACAATGAATTTAAAAATATAGTGGATCAAAGTCTAAATACTGAAGTTATTGAGCAAAAAGAATATAAGATAGAATTATAATAATCAAGCTTGTAATAATAAGGAAATAATTAATGTTATTAATGTATGTTCATTACGAGTTTGTTTAGAACTTCTTGTCAAACAAAAAATTTGGGAAGATATGGATAATTAAGTTTGAATTTTACTAGGTAAAGAAATTTTTTTATGGGAGGAGATTTAAATGGAAATGGTGGAAGAGGAAATGAAGGGTTATAATTATAAGAGGAACTAGGGCGCTATGATGGTTTTGGATATGTTTATTGAAGTGAAGACAATTCAACATGCGGCCTAAGCACAACCTATAACTTGATTGTATTGTATCGTACAAACCCATCATGTTGATTCATGTTGTGCTTTTTGTTGTGTTTTTGTGTTAAGTATTGTTATACTATTATAAGACAATAAAAACAAAAATAAAAAATCATTTCATTATTTAAAATTAGATTACATAATTTTATTTCATTGGAGTTCAAATTTCAAAAGGTATTACACGTGGCAAAATTACAAACAATAAGAAAGGAAAACTACATGATAAAGGAAAAATTACATTTTTACAAAAATAAAAGGAAAAAGTAGTTGCTTCTCTTTATCCTTCAATATTTATTAGAAGACTGTAAGATGTGAAGAAACGAGGAGGTGAGCATATTTGTAGGCTTTTGAGGCCATTTTGGCTCGTTGATGGATTTAAGTATAATTTTAGAAAATTTAGAATTTTTTTTTAAAATTAAATAAAATAAGGATTAATTTTTTTTAATTAAAATTCAGACTTATTTTAAAGAAATAATTTTTTTAAAATAAAACGCAAGGATGTCCTTACAATTTTACCTCAAAATGATGGTTGACTAAAGCAAATCGTTGCCCTATTCATATATAAAAAATAGGCTCAAACCCTTTAGGCTGGCCCAATTGGCCAATCTTAAAAAAAACTTTTATGTTGTTTTGATTGGGTAAACCTTAAACAAAATTACCAAGCTGTGCTGGTTTGCATGCTTGAACTGGGCTGTGTTGACACTGCCCAATTACACTTAATGGCTGCCTAGTGCTACCCAAAATATCAGGCTGTGCTGGTCACTGCCAGGTCATGCCGTTTCAATCAGGCCATAGTTGTTGAGGTCAATGCTCAAAGACTTCTGCATTTGACACTTATCTTTTGGTCACAGTGAGCTTTTCAGCCACTGGACTTCCATTGAGTTTCCAGGATTTTTTTCTCCTCTCCTCCACTTTACATCAAAAGATAAGGTACATTTACATATGTATTCCTGTTTATATGATTTTTTTTGAAATTTTCTGCTGTTAGTAGTCTGATTTTGTAGATATTGTTTTGGTATATATTTTGATATGTTTTGATATTTTCTAGATTAACCTGATTTTCTTTTAACTGCTTTTAATCGTGTAAATTTGAGAATAAATTAAATAGCGTACAATATGTGGAATTCAATGTAATAAATGTCTTTTGTTCTTTAACAAAATTCTCCTTTTTGTTATTTAATAAGTTATATTTTCATTTACAACTTATGCAAAATATCTATACAATTCTTGTGATGATTCTCTTTTATTTCCCATCAATTTAAATATTAAGAAATCAAATTTCTTGTCCATTAGAAAATACATTAACTTATTTTCATGTATTTTCTTGTTAAATAATTATTGTTTAATTTTGAAATGAAATTTAGACACATGGGCATGATCTTTGTCATTTTTTTTGTTTGTAAAAATATATAATTTATAGTAGCCAATTTGTTTTATTATTTATATATTTTTTATTGTAGTACTTTAAGTACATTGTTTTTAAATACGAAGAAAAATAATTCTATATTTGAAAAATATTGTTTCTTTTTTATTTTAATCATTTGTTCTTGTATTGCACATTTGCCTGTGTTGGAAAACTGTAAATATTATTTGTAAAATTTTTGACCAAAAATAGTAACGCTTTTGTCTCTCTTTGATGCTAACATTATTTTGGAGTACAAAAGTTAATAATAATCATCATAGAATGCTATCGGAATTCATTTACAATGTATTTTAAAAGCTATGCATTTATATATGCATGGAATATGCATTTATATATGCATGGAATTTACAATTGATCACCACAAATTTTTTACTCTTTTATTGTACACTTGCCAAGGTATCCCGGAGGAAATCCTAGAAAGAATGCCTTTAACCAAGATCAATAGAAGCCAAAGGCTTGCATCACTAATTCTTTGATAGAACAAGGTGGTGTTTATGCTTTCGGAATTAATGTGAAAGATAGGAAATAATAGTTAAATTTTTTATCATTTTCCATCATTTTCTATTAATTCTGAAAGCATAAACATTTAACAAGTACGATTATTTTAGTTCTTTGCATTACTGTTCAACTAGACTGCCCAGCAAATGTCATGCGCAAGTAGTACACATAACTTTGCTGTTCTAACTATGCCCCTGGTGTTGTTTAGCAGGAAGTCCTGAAAATTCTCAATAGAGGTCATCTCTTCAATCACATCTTTAGGCCTTTTCTGAGATTCACAATCCATGACGAGGAACCCTGTACCTGTCAACCCACTTACCATGTCTACAACCTTTGCGTCTGTGTCTCTTGTCAAGCTAACTACTCTGATAGGATTTCGTCTGGGCACCATCAGTCATGCCTGAAGTTGATATATTTTTCAAACGAAATCCAATCCAGGGGTGAAAGATAGGCTGCGTAAGTGTCATTCTTTCCAGAAATAAAATGGATTGACCTTCCAGAATCAGTATAGTACTTGCTGATGATGTCTTTAAATCCTTTTCTCTTGTTATCCATTGCCAAATCCATTTGCAAATCACGGTATCATTGAATTGTTTCAGTGATCTAAGGCCATTTAAGAACCTCTTTCCAATTCGGTAGATGCATTCCTGAGGGGGTTTCCTTTCCATCATGGCCCTCCAATCAGCGGTGTGAAGTTTCTTGATGGAAAATGGAAGGCCTAGATATCCAAAAGGCATCTCTTCCACTTGTGAATTCATGAGTTTGTCTCTGTTTCTACATTTTATGGTGGAATTTTACATACAATGATGGTGTCTTGTTTCTCCAAAAATCTGAATTTCTTGAACGTCCATTAAACCATAAAAGGATGTGTCAGCTTAGGTATACATCAGAGATGGCTGATAAGACTTTCATGATCACTTTCGTGCTGGAGTTCATCGATCCTGTCAGGTCTATAATCAGCCATGCCCAGAAATTCTGTTGTATGTCCACCAAATTTGCATCAAGATTTTAAAAATGCTGGAAAATGGTTGTAGGTAAGCCATTTGGTATTTTGGAGCTTTCTTCCTAGGCATATCAAAAGCCGGGGCCTGTTTCTATAATATGCATAAACAAGATGTGAATTAAACTATGTAACATAGGGTATGTTTGTTTGAACCATAAAGTACAACTCCTAGTTCTTGGAGTTGTATTGTAGTAGTTTCTTAAAAGAACAACGTTTGAATAAAACTACATTTTAGGAGTGATGTTTGTTTATTGGAACAGTTCTTAGCAGAAATTTTTATAAAGTTTCAATTTTACTTTTAAAGGGTCTGGTTAAAATATCATGCATATCATTCTAATTTTTTTGATCATGCATATCATTCTAATTTGCATATGATCGAGGGTCTCAAATTATTAATTTGATGTTAGGTTGCTTCTAATAATTTGTCGGTATATAAAAAAACCTTTCAAAATGAATTTGGTGGCATGCAAAAAAATACATTCACACACTGATATTTTCAGACTCCACTAGCCTGCGACAATTATTTCATTTTAATTATCATCACTGTTGAAATCTATCATCTTTCATCTATTAATTGAAGACCGATTAATTTATTTATGCTGTGCTAGCTTTTTACGTATTTATTTTATTATTTTTGTGTCCTTGATTATAAAGGACATAATGGTACTTTGCATCGATGATTCTTTAGGAGCTGTGAAAAACCAGCTCCTTCATTTGAGGGAAAAAATATATATATATATTTAAGGAGCTAGAACCCTTGAAATGAGGAGTTACTACAGTTTCAAGAACCATTATGTTTGTTAAACTTTTTAGAGAAGGTGTTGTGTCTACCTCATGTAGCTAAGAATTGGTATAAATAAATGCACCCATAGATTTTTCTGAAGATTCTTTGCACCCTCACCATACATGTGTTAGTTATGGATTTGCCTTGGACCCATGTCAGATATGCCACATGGCATGTCTCAGCTATTTTAGGGAAAATATGTCTCTAGGATTTGTTAGGACACAATGTAGATACTTCTAGGATGCGACAGGGTTATGTAATAGGGCCTTTGTAATTAAAAAAACTTGACTAGGGATTTAAACATAAAATCCTTTGGCTGCTTCATCTCTCTTGACTCCCTACGCCTCCACCTCATTTCTTTCCTCCCTCTCTTGATCTTGTCTATTCTGTGCTCCTCTATCTATCACATCTATTTCACAGGCATGTGACCACCTTTGCTCCCTTGTCCCACTTACCATCTTGTCAATTTCTTGCGCACACCCCCACTTCCCCTTGTTTGCATTCATTGACGTACATGAGAGACTTGTCATTGTCTGTTGGAGTTTGTTGAGGTCTAGAGACCCATTGCATTTATGTTGCTACTCCTGCTAGCTGCCTTCTCAAGGTGTGCCATTCACTGAAATCCATCCTTATGTATGTATATGGATGTATGGATGGATGGATGCATGCAGTAAAAGTAAGTTAAATGGAAATTTTTTTTTATCTTTGCAATTCTTGACAATCCACAATTCTATTTTCTGTCACATTTTGTGCGAAAATGGAGCCTGATCATATGGGATTTTGAATATCAGTAATACGATAAACTTCTGAAAGCAGATTTTCTATGAACTGTTGGCATGTATTAACATGTTAGTGAAATCATAAAGATAACCTACCATTATGTTGGTGTTGAATCACTAAATTAACATGTTTGGCAAAATTCCTGACTCTTTAGAGATGTAAAAAATGATTTCTTCGTGCAAAATTTTGAATCTTTGATATATTTTTCCCTTTTGCAGATCTAACAGGCAAGTCTCACAGACTGAAGTGAAATCTGTATGGCATGTGAACCGAGCTGTTTATTCAAGCAGTTTGGCAGATAGTGCACAAATGATGCCGAATCTTGTATGTGTTCCGAATTTACATTTTGGGCTAATATCTCTAGAGGCATTTTTAAAGAACTTCTGTAGAAGTGTTTTTGTTGTTTTAAAAATACATGGGATGATATAAGTAACCATATGGATTAAATTATCAGATGACCATGATTACATGGTAAACTTTTCATTTCAATTGGAAAAACATCAACCCTTGACCTAAAGGTTTAAGAATTCTCCAATTTTTGTTGAATTTCAGTCATTGATTTTGTCAGGAAAGTGACTTAGGAATATAACTTGATTAACTTGAAATTTCAATACATGGTAGTTTATACCTTAGATTATGTAATCGTATAATTAAATTTAAAATTTAAAATAAAAATAATAAAATAAAAGACACCTCTAGAGGTGTCTCCGGGGACTTTTCCATTTACGTTTCTGCTTAGTTTGCATTAATTAACCTCTCCCATCCCTTTGGCAGGCAAGTCGTGATAATAAAACACTTTCGAGTTCTGCATCCAGTTTCTTTTACAATGCTGAGGCTGCTGCACAGGCAAATAACGAAAGCATTGGTGATGGCTGGGATATTGTGGAACACCCCAAGTTTCCTCCTCCTCCATCACATGTTGAGGACGTAGAGCACTGGACTCGGGCCATGTTTGTTGATGCTACAAAGAGATAGGTCTGTCGTTGGTGCTTATCGTAATTCATGGTTTTTGTCTGTGTATAGTCGATTCATCTTTCAATCTTGCAGCTCTCACGGTGAGTCCCACTCCAGCACTACATATTTATAGAAGATGTAAATAGCTTACAAACTACGCTTTCCGTTCAATGATTTTCACATTTATTTTCTTTTTGCAAGAATGGACTCCATCTTTACATTAGTTAGTACATGAAATTCTTTTCGTACTGCCGCGTAGATTGCTTTTCTTTCAGGGCATGTTGTGTGGGACGTATCTTTCATTTGTTGATCTTACCCGTAAAGGGTGATCATCCATCTTAAAAACGGAAAAATGGTGTCATCATTTATATCCTTGATTGATTTATGCCAAGTATCCCTGATTGTTTGCTGCCTACTAGTTTCTATTACGTATCTCCTGTATGCTAATGCAGCTTTTCATTCACATTTTGTCCTTAAATATTATCTGAAACTATAATTTGATGGTGTCTTCAGTCTGATTTTCAAAGGAAATACCTATTCATGATTTTTACCCTGCTCGTTGGGATTGCACACCATGGTGTTGCATGGTTGGAAATAAATGGAAGTTTTTGTCGGTACTAAAGCTCGAATCTCGATTTGTAAAAAGGTTTGGGTTTATGATCTTGCTCTTGCTCATTGGGGTCATGATGGATTGCAAGTAAATAGATGGTTTGCCTCGGCACACGTAGTTGGTCGTGGCAGGATATTGAACCTTGATCTGCAATGCAAGTTTTGCTGGTCCCTTGGTGGTTTGGGGGATGAACGCTAAGGGTACTCTTTAAGTTTCATTGAAGTTAAATTTCTTTGTAGTGATAATAAGTAACGTTTTTATTGTGACCGTATGGGTTTTATTGTTAGATGATTTTGAATATTTTGTTAATTTTTTACTTAAATTAAATAAGTATTGATCTTTAATCTAAAAGATATAAAATTAACTTTTTTTAATTAAATTTTAACAATTGATTTTTAAATGCAAAATAATATTGAACATAACTTAAATCAAGTTGAAACTTTAATACATAATTGGTTATATTATAAATTTAATAATTATATAATGATAAATAAAGTTTAATAAAATATTTTAAAATGATGGCTTCATTAGGTTAATCTTTTTACCGATCCACTAGGAACGAAGGATGGTTTCAATGGCAAAATTTTCCAATACTCGTTTAACTTAAACGGGTTCAGGTTGGGTACAGGTGTAGGGTGGGTTTTTTATTTATTTATTTATTTATTTTAAAGTTAGTTAAATGGTTTGGGTCAATCGGGTATGGTTAATGTTAACGAGTCTTATGGAGTAGAATAAATAAAAAAGAAAAATACGAAGACACAACCAATAGTAAAATAGAAAATTATTTAGAACATGCGCTTGCTTTTAATGAACGTGAAACGAATTACTTACATATATTAATGTGGTGGCTTAATAATTCAACTAGATTCCCTGTAGTTTCATATCATACGTAACGGAAAATTTATAAATGATTCCAACTTCTATTGTGGCATAAAAATCTTCTTTTTCATAAGTAAATTTTGTTTGATATTATTAGTATTTTTTCTTGTATTTAATTTTAAGATATTCTTTTCTTTTAGGCATTATAAGACCAGAGGAAACCAATTACACTATTGTTTTCTATATGTTATGATATGGTATAGAAATTATAAAGAAGTCCCAAGAAAACTCTATTTGTTTAAAAATTGGTAAAATACTGCTGTTTTTCTGCAAAATACACAGCTAAATAACGAGACAGAGAATTAGTCATTTCAAGGATCAGGTCGTCCCGATGTGGTGCATTTTACATCTCCGATGTAATATACTTTATAATGGCATCTGCACGAGTGGAGGGACGACTCGTGAGCGACGAACAGAAGTGCAAACGTACATACGAGAAAAACTTTTTAATGACATTTAATTGAAACCATTCAATTACTTATAAAATTAGTTTTCTATAAATACCATTAGAAAATATTTATGTATATAGTTAGAAAATCAACAAATTCCAGAATCTAGACGAAGTGAAAATAATGAAATCAAGACAGACTGTTAACGGTAAATCTGCGGAACTTATACCTCCCTAACATAGCATGAATTACTTTGAAATTTTACACGCAAGAAATGAGCTTTGTTGATTTACGTGCTCATATTTTTCTGATTTTTAGCGCACCACAAGCTCAATAAATTCGAGCACAACTTGGTTATAAATATAAATCAAACAATTCCCCTTGACTCAATCTAAAAGAAGCATGCTTACCTCTTATTTTACGCTCCTTAAATCAAGTACTCTTCAATCCGAGGAAAAATAGCAAGATCCACACCTCCAGCAGCCAATCCCAAAGCATAAGCACGAAAATCTTCGCCATAGATCTTCGTCACGTACATATATTCAAAAACAAGCACAAATCAACACAATAATCATTCATACAACTCCCCTTTAATTTTTCCTTGATTGGAGGTGCAGAGGACCTAAGTTCGTCCTCGACTTCCATGGCCGGAGGAGAGCTTAGATCCCTGGAAACGGCCAAAATCCGCCCAACTCAAGGGAGGTATGGCTGGATTCCGGCCATCCTCTTTGTTCCGTTGATTTTTCCATCTGAAGATACACCTCCACGACCTCAGATCTTCTCGAATTTAAGAAGTTCGGAAGTGGAGAAAACCTGCTCATGAAGGATCAGAGACAGGTCGGGCTAGGAAAGTGAAGTGATGACCGTATTCTGGTCATCTTCTTCATCTCCAGCCACCTCCCACGAGAACCGGCCAATACTCCCCATGTTCCGGTCGTCAATGCTCCTCTACACCATTAAATTTGTATTTCTAAGGGAGAGGATCCTTGATCCGGCTTAAATTCGAAGGGGATTGGAAGATCCAAGCCCCTCCGCTACCCTTCCCCCGTCGGTCACCATCGCCGGAGGTGACATAACTCCATCGCAAGAAGAAAAATAAGAAGATATTACTCCATCGCAAGTAACAGTTCCTGGTGGTGTGGATCTAGCCTTATCGTCCACTAATCCGGCCAGAAAAAATTGACAAACAGAAGGAAAGAGCGGGATCTACACGATTTCTCGCTCAATTGAAGAAAAGAAGAAACGATCTCATAATAACTCACCTCCTTGAACCACCGCCGGTTGCCTCCTCCTTGAGTCACCGTCGTTTGCCTCCATCTTCTTCAATTGCCCCCTTCAAGAGCAGCAGATGAAGAAACCTGTTGGATGGGAGGGAGAGACGTCGGAGAGGGGGTGGAAGAGTGAAGGAGAATCAGAGAGAGGAAGGAGGGAAATTTCAAATTTCACTCCTGCTTCCTCTATTTATAGACACTTTCTCGTTAGGTCATGTTTGTTTGCGAGAATATGTCGCTCTACTTCTCTTTAAAATATCACTATAGTTATGAGAAAAAAGACATTAAATTTAACAATATAAAAATAATCAAATTTCATGAACAAATTCCTTGGTACATACAAATAATAATCAAATTTCATAAGGGTGGGTAGTGAACTTGCCCCTGTTACAGCAACGATGGGCAATTTATTTTTGCAATGAATGATAAGGAAATGGTTTTTCCCTACGGCGGATCAAACAATATGGCAGAATAAAAATATAAGGGGGATTTGTATCTTTAGAAATGATAGAAAATAATGAAAAATAATGAAAATTTTGACTTATTATTTCATACAATTTTACATAATTTTCATACTTTCTAAAAACACAACCTCCCATAACTTACATTGTCACACACCAGAGATACAGTTTTAATAAATTGAAATCCTTGCTGTGAGTGAGCAAAAACTTCAAAATATGCAAATATTTGAACTCCATATGAGAGAGATTGCACAATCCTTCTCATAAAATAGTTCTACAGGCTTCACTGACTGCATATCAAGGACAATACAACACACAAGGCTCTTGCCAACATAGATATTGAGTCGAAAAACAGCAAGCACACTACACAAATTACAGATCAAATCAGGTACTTATCATTGGCTTATTTAATCAGCGTACATTATACACGAAATACCTGCCGAGAAGATTGGTGTCACATGCTTTCAATGGCATAGTCCAAAGCATCCACAAGGAAATCTGCATGGGTCATGCATCTAGATGTTAACAGAGATGGCATTGAATCTTAGCTATTTAATTTTAAGCTAGTTTTACAAAATACAGAGCACCTGCATCCTCTTTTGTGAAACACATAGGTGGCTTTATTCTGAAAGCATTGCCATGTAGACGTCCTTTCCCAATCAGCACACCAAGATCTTCAACAAGAAAGAAACAGCTAAACAAAAGGGACGTTGAACTCCACAGAATTGGATTGAAGGGCATACAAGAAATGATACCTTTGAGCTTCTCAAGCAGTATTGCTGCTTCAACCTTGGCAGGTGTCTTCTCTTTCCTATCTGTCACAAGCTCCACACCCACCATTAAACCCTTTCCACGTACATCTCCAATTACTGAAAGGAAAGGTGGAATGTAGCAAATAAGAAAAGTATTATAAAACGAAAAACATACACATCTCTAGCTTGAATGAAGTTTAGAAGTGACTATTCTTTATCAACATGAATGTTTCTCCCAAGCTCAAATTTACTGTTGATCAACATGTTGAGATCTTTAGCTTAAACATGTTAACAGTATGTTTCAGACATGTAGTTATAATTCTCTGGCTTTTTCTAAATCTTTTATTTTCATTATCTCTAGAACTTCCTTAAAATAAATGAAAATAAAATTATGAACTTAACCACATGCATAGAAAAAATTGTCAAAGCTAATTGCCAAGTTGAATGATTATCATTGTAATTCTCTCCTACACTTAAATTTATCACAATGCTACAATTTCAGTGAAGGATGACAAGCTACGTATGCACCATTAATTTTGTAGAATATGAAAAACAAAAATCAAACTTAAAATTACACACTACACATACCCACATACCATGCTTCTCGTTTCTTTTTATTTGTAACTATGATACCAAGAACATTCTAAAATGCAGTTTGTTTTCCAGTGTTTGCTAAATGAATTCAGATCCTCCTTTCTAGGAATCCTTGACTGGTAACTTAATGCAAAGATTAAGACAAGGAGAAGAAGAGGTAAGACATTAAAGATTTACTTTCATGCTTTTGTTGTAGATCCCTCAAACGTTTTATCAAATGGGATCCTACGGTAGCACAATGTGTTTGCCTCTTCTCCTTGTCAAGAACCTTTAAAACTGCATGTCCACCTACAGAGCATACAGGATTGCCCCCAAAAGTATTGAACTGAATCTTTTGAGACAGCACTGCAGCTATCTCGGGGGTCGTTACCACTGCTCCTAGTGGCAATCCATTACCAATACCCTGTTGCGTGCAATAACATAACACATGATTCAGGAATTTTTCAAAGCTCGCATCTTAGAAAAATATATCAGATATGAAATGAGTCTTCCTGAAAAATGATTCCTTTAAGTTTCACATGAACGTTTGAAATAATGAGAACTAACTGAAGAGCACACACTTCAGGGAAAACAAATTTATTAAAAATCATGTAAAAGAAATTTCCAAGTCACGAAAAAACAAGAGCTTGACCTTGGCCATAGTCACAATATCTGGAATAACACCCTGTGTCTCAAATCCCCAGTAATGACTCCCAGTACGACCAAATCCACTCTGTACTTCATCTGCAATGCAGACACCACCAGCTTTACGTATAATGTCATATACCATTTTCAAATATCCAGGTGCCAGTTCAACTGCTCCCCCAGCTCCCTTGAATATCGATTGGGAGAAGTAATTAATGTAAGTTGAAAAAATTGGAAACTACTTAATGAGATGGAGTAGAGATAATACAAAATACTGTTGCTAATATTACCTACCAACCTGAAATGTTTCAGCAATAAATCCTGCAACTTTTCCAGAAGTACCGTATTCAATATGATCTTGTACTTCTCTAGCATAAGGAATGGGATCAGAACCAAATGGCCCACGATATGGATCGGGATTTATAACATGATTAATTTCACCCTACAAAGATAAATACTTAATGCAATTATAAATGCTGATAGATGATCACGTTAAATGGTGACTGCAGAATATATTACAGTATGCTGATAAGGTAGTCCTGCAAAATTCTAGAATTCAAGTTGCAGATGCCTTGCAAATAAGGTCGACATCTTTCATAGTTGGGAAAACAATGTTCAAGACGGTAATCACGGTTTCCAGACTAATATATTGTATTCAATTATCCAAACAAATTCAAGATATAACACAATGCTGAGTCAGGCATATGACTCAGAAATTGTTGAAACTTGAAAGGTGATAACCAAACAAGAAGAATAGAGAGATTAGGCACAAGAAGAGAGACAAGGTTAATCAACTTAAATTATGCCTTTGTGCATTTCCCTCTCTTTCTTACTTTCATTCCTTAAGTAGGTAGTGGCAGCTTACAAGTGCTTATTGATTGTTTCACTTTTAAGTAATGCTTGAATAAAATAACACCACCATGAAGCCAACCAACCAAGTTAGCTTTTGCTTTTCCAAAATTTGAAATGGATGTCATATTATTCAAATTCTCCCCTCCCTAGAAATGACACAAGTGATCAACAATGGATTCTAAAAAATGACCCTATTAGAGTAATTATTATTAGATATTTAGGTTTTGGATATACATTTATGGAGATTATCTTGTAACCTATACGTAGGTAATCATTCTAACATATTATCCTCTCATTTTCTCCTATAATCCAACATGGTACTGGTGCTAGGGTCTAGGAAAACAAGAAAAACGGAGAAAGGGAGAAACAATCATCACCATTTTCTACCACCACAATAGTTGTCTTCAGCACCTCAGTCCCTGTCACTATTGATACTGTGGATAGGGGCTTGCAACCACTACCACAACTTCTCATGCCCCTATCTGGAACATAAGAAATTAGGTGGAAGTTGTATATCATTTGTAGCAAACAAAGCCTCTATATATAGAGGTTATATAGAAGAGAAAAATATAATTCTAGCAATGTGGGATTAAACCCACTTACAATATATACCACACCTAGGATTTATTTATTCATAGACTCTACTCTCTTTTAAATTGCAAAGATCCAGCTTGCAACAGAATTATACATAAATAAATTATAATAAACTAAATAAGGAGATACATAATAAACATACATGAACTAGTAGTAGTGTTGCGCTCTTGTTTCTCTCCTCTTGTTTGAACTTCCACTATATATTTTTTTATAACATAATTTTTCTCTCTCTCTTCCCATCACCCTTTTTTTTCCCCTTTCTTTTTCTTTTCTCATTCACTTTTCTTCTTTCCCTTTTTTTTCTTTGCCTTTTCTTCCCCTTCATCTCCATCTCCCCCCCTTGTGATTCTTCTTTGCTAAAACTCGGCATTGTCAAGATGACCATTGCCATGGAACAAAAAAGATTTAATGTGGATTGTTACTTACAAATCCCAAATCTTGTAAAGGAAAATTTAGAATAACCTTTGAGAAGTAAGAGCATCATAGTTAACACAAGGAGGGAGGGGGAGGGGTCGGCAACAACTGACGGTAGCATCCTAAATGGCTAGATAGCTATCAGTGGTAGTGGCCTTGACAGGGCTGCCAACAGTGATGATGGTTGGGAAGAGGGTGTAGTTAGGATTTCCCTCTTCCTTAGACCTCTCATCCTTAATGGACTCTCAAAACCTAAGCTTTTAATATTGTTAAGAAATAAGAGAAAGAAAAAGATTAGATTGATTCATTAACAAATATAACACCTCTTTATACAGAAGTTATATAACATACTCAAACAAGTGTAACCAATGCGAGACTAAACCCACATACACTAAACACCTAATACATCATTTACTTCAACATTTCCCCTCAAGTTAGTATCCAACTTGTTATAAATTTAAAGGACACAAAAAAAAACTTAAATAGCTTAAAACTTAAACACTCCCTTTTTGCTTTTTTTAACCTTTTTTTTTCCAGCATTCGCCATCTCCTTTTTCCTCATTCATCCATATTTTTCTTCTCCTCCGACTATTGCCATTTGCAACCCTAATGAGTTTAGGTGGCAACAAACTAAAAGGAAACAAAGGTTGACACATCAAAAAGGGAGATCGACGAAAGAATCATTCGACCTTGTGAGGGGAATCACCTGCAAACACTAAAAAAGAGTTCGAAGGTGGTTGTTTGCAGGAGTTGTGGCACAGAGAGTCACTGCTTGTGTAAGGCATGTTGACGAAGAGTCACCTATGTAAGCGTGTCAATGAAGAGAATCAGCCATGGGAGAGGTAGTGATGGAGAGGCTTGTTTGGTGAAGGTGCACGATGGAAGATATTGGAAAGAAGGAATTAAGAGCAGTGGTGGTGGTGGTGTAGAGTAGAGAGAGGTGATGAAGCTTGATAGGGCTACTAGTGGAGATAGAAAGTTGATTCAGAAAAACAAAGAGAAGTTGTTTGACTGCCCACACAATGGAAGATAGAAGTATAAGAGGGAAGAAGATGTTGTGGAATGAGAGAGATGGAATTAAAACACAGAGAAAGAGAAAGAGACGACAAATGACACTGGTTCAGTGGTTAGGATGAGAGACATGACGAGGGTTCCCACCTCTCCACTTAGAGTTTCTCCTTATTTTGGACTTTTAAAACCTAATCTTTGTTACCATGCCAAAAATAAGAGAAATGAAGAGATTGAATGACTAAGATAACATGAGATAAAGTTTTGGCAAAAGGAAGGAGAAGCTAGATTCTTCATATTCAAAGGTAAAATGGTCATTTTAACAATGGAAACCAAACTTAAAGGTCCATTTCACTGACTTGTCACCAGACCACTGCAAGATGTTTTTGAACCATTGATGGTAATGTTTTTTGGGTTTGGTTCATCAATTATTTCTCACTAGACCAATGGTGGATGTTTTTGGGCCATCAATGACAGATTTTTCTAGGTCATTGATGGTATCATAGGTTAAAACTTTTAGATTGCCGATAATTCCTTTTGGGTCACTAGTGATGTTATTGGTCAAAACCTTTAAACCATTGGCAATTCTTTCAAGGCCACTAATGGTTTCATAGGTTAAAACCTTCGAATCACTAACAATTCTTTTTGGGCCACTGATAGTATCCTAGGTTAAAACCTTTAGACCACCAATAGATTTTTCTAGGTCATTGCTGGTGTCTTAGATTAAAACCTTTGGGCCATCAACAGATTTTTCGGGTCATTTCTGGTGTCTTAGGTTACAACGTTTGGGCTATCGGTAGTTCTTTTGTGTGTTTGGATGACTTAAGCATGAAGACCACAACACGGTGGTTAACAATACGTCTATATCCCCACTATCTAGAAGACTCAATAAACTGCATTTGTTTGACAATGCTTCTAGAAAACCACTCAAATGTGGGTGAAATGGAAAGTATTTTTATTTTTTGAAAAGCTAATGAAATAAGAAAGCTCGTATGCACTATTAGATCCTTAGATAACATGGGATGAGAGATAAAGTTTCCTGTTCAAGCTGGAAGGAATGAGTCCATAGAGGTGTAAAGGTGTGTAGCTTCTTGTAGTAGCCTTTCTTTATTCCAGCAATAAAATTTCTTCCCTCTAGCCAAGTTTGTATGTTGGAGTGACTCTCTAGGAGAGAGAGAGGGATGTCCATGCTTGCCACACCTTACTCTCCTTTGACCTCATTTTCTTCCTTCCATCTCTCTCTACTCGGCCACTTGAATTCTAACCAAGTTACCTGAGACTTCTTTATCCTTCAAGTGCAATTTTCTTGAGAGTGAAGAGGGCTATTGATTAGATATCCGGAAGAGGCCTACAGATTAGATATTCATCTCATCAGTATCTTAATGGGCCCTAATGCATGTCGGAGTAAGGGAGTAGCAAGGGGGAAGAAAAAGCAAGTAGAAGTAGAAGAAGAGGAAGAATAGATGATGGGAATTAACACAAAATTAAACTAGCAACTACCATCACTCATTTCTTCTTTGAAAGAAAAATACATGACTATCAACACATTTATGCTAAACTAAAAACAACTTGACACCATTAACTTACAAAGACACTAACATATGCAAACACTAAATTTATGTAAACCACTAAACACACGTTACAATCACCAAGAGTCACAAACTCATGAACAACAAAAGGCTTTGGTCAAACTCACAAACGGCAATTAATGTTCTCATGCACTCAATGCATGAACACAGGCACGACATTAAAGACTTGGACTCAAGACATGAACAGAAAAACAACACTGTAGTCACAATCATGTCGTAGACCTGCAAAAGTGAAGAAGTCAAGTGCTCACGAACCAGAAGATGTGTGTACTCCACGAAGACTCAGATGTGAACATGCTGCTGACGACCTGGACCAGAATGAGGAATCAAGACCATCAGAAGACTCAGATGAATCAGAATTATACTCTAACAATGCAAGACTCTTATCTGTGTCTGTCAAGCTCATTGTCTTTTGGGACAGGTTCTGATAAAGCCCCACCTTTATGTCTCCATGGGACCATGGCCCATCTCCTCCACATGTCTTTTTTGGAAGCTAACTCTTCAATCCACCACAACTCCTCAGATTTTACTTTTCTTCTATATTTATCACTACGAATAGCATTGAATTTTGGAAATATTTCCCTTTTTCTGTGTTACTTGTGGCAAGTTGTTTTGAATTTTGAACCTCATGGGATATGGCACCAACCACCACCAGACCCACAGTCCAATCTTTGGAGAACAAAATTGAAGAAGAAACACCAACAATTAAGATTAGCAAGGTTAATTTCAAAACTGCCAGAAATTAGTCCATGGTTTATTGGCTAGTGCTATAACCTACTTGAGTTGAGAAGAGAAGTGCATTGGACCAACCTTTAATATAATATTCAAATACTCTACAATAGATTTACACTAACTATTTGAATACAATAAACAACATTAGGAAAAGCAAACAATTGTTACATTTTCATGGGATGGAAACAGAACTAGATTATAATTGTGGGAAGATGGAGAATGCATAAAAACTCTGAAGATCAGTTGACAAGTGCATGTATAATATAATAAGAAATGAACAGGGGCATGGATTAATTGTTATACCACCATTAAAATCCCAAAGACTAGGGTAGCATGCAATTATTCTCAATAACAAGCTATGTTCCTCAAATCCAAAATCAATCACCTGAGTACCTTACATGATTATTGTCTTTTTAATGAGGGTAGTGTTTTTGCAAATGTTTGAATCTAGGATTTTCTTTCTTTAAGGATCATATAAGACAAGGAAGAATCATTGAACACATGATTATTGTTGGATAGGTTGATTAGTGTATAGATCTGTTTACCCATTTAGTTGGTATATATACCTTTTGTACACCTTGTGATTAGTAATACACTCATTACTTTCAACTTGGTATCAGAGCCGGGTTGTGCACTCTATTCGTAAGACACGTGTAAAGCCTATCCTAACTGAGCCACACATGCGGGGAAGTGTTGGGACGGATAGTCCCACATCGATTGTTAGGATGTCAACCCTGCCTATAACTTAGGCTAGAAATCTCTTTGTAGTGAGTGTGGCATTTTACATTAGACCACTTGTGCACATTCCTCCTAGTAGAATGGGGTTGCTGAGCGTAAACATTGTTACCTTCTTGATGTTGCTCGCACTTTACTTGTTGAGATGAACGTCCCCACATTCTTTTGGTTTGATGTCATTGTTACGATCACTTATCTTATTAATCGCATGCTCTCTTCCCCTTTAGGTGGTGCGATCCCTCTTCAATGTTTTACTCCTCGTCAGGAGCTCTTCTCCTTGCCGCCTAAGGTTTTTGGTTGTACGGCCTTTGTCAAAAATTTATCTGTTGAGTTAAATAAATTGTCCCCTCGATCTATCTACTGTGTTTTTCTTGGTTACCCTTGCAATCAAAAAGGGTACCGATGCTATCATCCCTCTTCTCGTCGCTATATTGTGTCGGTTGATGCTGTCTTCTTGGAGGATACCTCATTATTCTCTACTTCTTTTGCTCCCTCTCCTCCTTTTGAGCCTCTTCCTTTTCCTCCCGTGGTTTCTCCTCCTATACCCCCTTTGGTGTCTCAGGAACTGCCTTTGCCTTCAGCTCGATTTCAATTTCCTTTGTAGGTCGGTCTATCACTAACGTTGTCCTCCCGCACTATTGCCTCGCCTTGCCCCCGTTTCTCCTTGTCCTTTTGCAGGTCCGCCTGACCTTGACCTGCCCATTACCATCTGCAAAGGTACGTGTGCTTCCACCTAGCACTTTCTTTCCCATAGCCTTTCCTATGCTGCCCTTTCTCCTACTTACAAGCGGTTTGCTCTCGCCATCTCCTTTGAATCAATACCCAAGAATTATTGTGAGGCACTTACTCTTCCACATTGGAAGTGTGCTATGGATGTTGAAATGCAAGCTTGAGGGACTTGGGCGGTCGTCGCTCGCCTGACCGATGTTCCTGTTGTCGGTTGCAGATGGGTCTTTGCTGTTAAACACAACCCTGATGGCAGTGTGGCTCGGTACAAGGCTCGCTTGGTTGCTTGGGGCTTCACTCAGACTCCTGGTGTGGATTATGCTGAGACGTTCTCTCCTGTGGCTCATCTCAACTCTATCCGTGTGCTCCTCTCCTTGGTGGTCAATTGAGAATGGTCCTTGTGTCAGTTAGATGTTCGTAATACTTTCCTCTATGGTGATCTCCAGGAAGAGATGTTTATGGAGCAACCTCTTGGATATGTTGCTCAGGGGGAGAAATAAGTTTTCCGGTTGCAGAAGACTATTTATGGCCTTAAACAAAGCCCACACGCTTGGTATGCCAAACTCAGTTCAATTATATTGGCAAATGAGTTTAGAAAATGTGCAGTTGACAATTTTATCTTTGTTCGGAAACTGTCATCTAGTTACACCATACTTATTGTGTATGTTGATGATATTCTCTTGACTAGTGATGATACTACAGGTGTTAGCTCTACCAAGGAGGCCCTATCCAAGCACTTCAATATCAAGGACATGGGCAAACCTAGGTACTTCCTAGGCCTTGAGTTTGCATATGCTAAGCAAAATTGGTTCTCTCACAATGCAAATATACACTTGACCTGTTAAAGGAAACATGACTTCTTGAGTGCAAGCCAGAGCGAACTCTAGTGGAATCCAAGCCTCAATTCTGGGGGTCCATGTTAGCACAGTTTAGTGATGCAGCTCAATACAAGAGGCTTGTAGGAAAACTCATTTATCTCACCATCACTAAGCCAGATATATCCTATGCTGTGAGATTAGTAGGTTAGTGTATGTAGGAACCTAAGAAAGTACATTGGAATGGTGCATTGTGTCTTCTAGCTTATTTGAAGGGCAATCTTGGACGAGAACTTATATACTCCAATAATGAACATCTTGATGTCATGGCTTACACTGACTCAGGTTATGGTGGTGACAAATGTGATAGACAATCTACTTCTGGGTACTGCATGTATGTTGGTAGCAACTTAGTCACTTGGATGAGTAAGAAACAAAGTGTTACCTCAAAA
The DNA here is from genome assembly GCA_024699675.1 of Amphibolis antarctica. Classification (NCBI taxonomy): domain Eukaryota; kingdom Viridiplantae; phylum Streptophyta; class Magnoliopsida; order Alismatales; family Cymodoceaceae; genus Amphibolis; species Amphibolis antarctica. Next base: position 40,545 of record JAMKPZ010002363.1, read on the forward strand.
TCCAATGTCAAAGTAGAATACAGAGCGATGTCTAAGGTAGCTAGTGAGTTGGTATGACTCAGATCACTCCTCACAAAGTTGGGTGTCTAGGTTCCTACACTGATGACTATGTACTGTGACAATAACTGCTATTTACATTGGCAACAATGATACATTCTATGAAAGGACCAAACATATCGAGATTAATTGTCATTATATTCAGGAGTTGGTTGAACGTGGTGTTATTTGTACACCCTACATAAGATCTTCAGATCAAGTTGCAGACATATTTACCAAGAGTCTTAGTGTAGGGGTGTTCAATCTCTTTTGTAACAAGTTAGGAATGTATGGTATGTACCTTCCAGCTTGAGGGGGAGTATTAGATAGGTTGATTAGTGTATAGATCCATTTAGTTGGTATATATACCTCTTGTATACTTTGTGATTAGTAATATACTCATTACTTTTAACTATTATTATTTAGAAAAAAATAGAGATAAAAGAATTAACAAAATTATCAAGTATCAACTACTTTCATGTACGCACCTGAGGTATAGGGTACTTCCATGTGCCAAGTGCTGTCAATCCAATTGTACCAGCACTCCCACCATGGTAAGCATTTCTTAGAGCAACCATGCTAAGATTACCACTGTAAAGGCGAGCCATTAGTGTTGCCAATTCGTTTGCCTCAGTTCCAGAATTGACAAAGTACACTACCTGTGTTATTTCGAATATAAATTTCTTTCATGACAGGCTTTATAAGGATCTTCAATAATTCCATGTAATTGACCAGTCCCCATAAAAAGAAAAAAAGAAAAGGAAGTTCACCTTAAGGTTTCCAGGCATCTTGGAGGCCAATGCCTCTGCAAATTCAGCAACGGCATGATGTAAATAAATTGTCGTAGTGTGCTGGAGAAGCTTTGTTTGTTCCACAATTGCATTCACAATGTCAGGATGACAGTGGCCACAGGAAACAGTGACAACACCAGCAATAGCATCAAGATAACGCCTCCCTTTCTCATCATAAAGATACTGCATCTTGCCCTCAACAATGTTTAGCTGGGCATAATCAAGAAAATATAAATTGGCATTTTTTAGCAGTAGATATAATCTGAACTTTACAAAGCCTGATTATTAAGATTGTTTCTAGACAAACAAGGAAAACAAATCAAATATAATTTGATAAGACAGTGATGTAAGAGAATGTGGTAAGAACATTTTATTGATAGAGCAGCAACTGCGGTCACTTTATGATAGATTTGGTGGACAAAAGGTTCCACAATTCCATTATCTATCAAGCTCTGAAGAAATTTTGAAGACACCAATACACTACTTCAGATGGTAATGACTAATGACGAAAAAAATAGGTGGTCTTCATCCATAAATTTGGAGAAGAAGAAGAATGCCTTTGTTATATAAGACGACATTTTTTATTCCCTAAATTGGAGCAATCAAGGTTGCAGATCCACACATTTCTTAATTTCTTCAATAAGAACAAATCCATGAAAGAAATCTTGCAGTAATATTACCAAGATAGTGCAGGAGGAATAGCAAAGCAGGTTTTTTTTTTTTTTTCATTTTAAAGCAGCTTAGCAGCACTACTAACGCATTTTCTTGTTTTCTTGAAAGGCAGCATTTTAGCAATGGGAGTACAGGTTTCTGGTAGTAATGGAACAATGATGGGCCAAGGAACTGCTTCCTCTTCTGAAAGATCTCTTCCCCGAGCAAGCCCTTGTAGGGCCTGGGTTGGTGGTCGAAGGGTGGAAGCGCCGGTGGAACGTTGGAGGCGTTGACCGCCGGGGATGAGGGGTAAGCACCGTAGGTGGCGCAACAGGGGAGGAGGGAGAGGAGACCGGAGGAGGTGGCGCTCCTCCTCCTGCCAGCTTGGAGGATGCTTCTACTCCTGAAGAACATTATTGGCGGCTACGTCAATCAAGATTCCGGCGAAATCTGAGGTTTCTCTGTTGCCGTCTGCGATGTTTTCCTCTTCCGTGCATCAAAAATATATTGATTCAATTTGATTGTGATATGTGTTTTGTGCATGTTCGAGATTTTTGAGTACCGTACCTGTGACGCAGCCTGGCGTACAGCTGTAACTAGACTTGTCTGTGGAATTATATTCATATTTTTATTATATATTATTTATCTTTTATTAAATAATTTTTATATTATTTATTATTCATTTAATATGATAATTTTAAAAAATACTATTATCGTAATTTTTTTAAAATATTATCATTATATTAATGTAATAACTAATATTCATTATTTTATATTACATTATTATAATAAATATTATTTATTATTATTTTACCTATTTTATTTATTATTTATTACAATTTAAAAAAAAACTATTTTTAAAACACCTACCTAAACATATGCTAAAAATTACTTATATAATTATAATGATATAAAAAAAAATTAATATAATTTTTTATATAACTTTTAATCATATCGACATTAAAAAATATAATTTTACTATTCTATCTATTTTATTTAAATATTAAAATAAATAAAAATAAAAATAAATTCTTGCTATCTTATGATTTAAAAATAATACATTTTTTTTATAAATACAACCTCAAAAACTATTTTTTTCAATCTCAAAGTTCAAAAAGCCTATATCAAACGTAACCATAGATTGCTGTATTTGTTTAAAATCAAGAGTAATAAAATAAACGTGGTTGAAATTATATAATAAATTATGTAATAAAAATTTATGTATAAAAATTTATATTATAATAATAATGTATAAAAGTTTATGTTAAGTTAAAATTAAAATTTTTAAAGTTAAAATAAATAAAACTTTTGTATCATATACTTTTTATATTATATATATATAGACAAAAATGACTTTATAAATACTTATAGAAATTACTTTTATAGATGATTATCAGATTAAGTTACAGTAAATACTTACGTAGTTATTTGTTATTTTTTTTCAAAAGAAAAGAAAATTTTAACTTAGAACATTGATTGAATTTAGCAAATTCAGTTATGTAAGATATATAATAATATTAAATGTTTAAAATTCAACTAACTTAAAATTATACTTATATAATAGGGGGCACGAGTTCTGTAGGCGCCTACAGAAATGACTTCTGTAGGCGTCCGTCGATCGTGAGATCGACGGTTGAAATTGAAAATTTTAAAAACACTCTCTCTCATGCACGTGAAATTTAAAAACACTCTC
>JAMKPZ010002364.1:0-42519 GCA_024699675.1 Amphibolis antarctica
GTAACTTGGCTTTTTGTTGATATTGTAGTATGCTTTGGGAAATGTTAACAGGAAGAGAGCATCTACTTTTCTATGGCCGTTTGAAAAACCTCAAAGGATCTGAACTATTGCAGGTACTTTCCCCATAAATACTTTTATCAGATGGTGATGAGCAATTGGTAAATCATAAATCCAAAAATTTAAGCATACACAGGAATGCTTGCTACTTGATCTTGTAGAACAAAATATAAGTGATGGAATAATCTTCCCTTTCCTTTTTCCTTTACAGGCTGTTGAAGAATCATTAAGAAGTGTCAATCTATTTCATGGAGGTGCCGGTGATAAACAAGCTGGGAAATATAGTGGTGGCATGAAGAGAAGGCTAAGTGTTGCTATTTCATTGATTGGAGATCCTAAGGTTTGTCTAACTAAATTTACATTATAAATTCTATCTGAAGATACCCTCCATCAGAGAAACATTCAATAAGCTTGGCAACTTCGTAGGTCGTCTACATGGATGAACCAAGTACCGGTTTAGATCCTGCCTCAAGAAGCAACCTATGGAATGTTGTGAAGAATGCCAAGCAAAATCGGGCGATCATACTCACTAGTAAAATTTCTTTTCTTCCGTCCCAGCATGGTAGCTCTTTATATTGTAATTGGAGAAAAGATCACACTAATAGTGACTAACTCCTTAATGCATATTATCTTCGTTGTAATTTTTTCCCCATACTTACTGGTTACGAAATCTATGTTCCCAGCACATTCAATGGAAGAGGCAGAGGTTCTTTGCGACCGATTAGGAATCTTTGTAGGTGGAGGCATGCAGTGTATGGGGAATCCGAAACAGGTACTGAATGAAGCATATGACCATGTTGCCAATTCCCTCATAAACTTGAGCATTATGTTACTACACCATTCCCTCATAAACTTGACAATTTTTTAGTCTTCTAAATATGTGTTTCACCCTTCACGTGCACAAAGAAGGCCAAGCATATTAATTATCTTGTGAGCTCAAGTATATATTTCTTTTAATCGACAGCTAAGAGCCAGATATGGAGGATCATACGTGTTTACAATGACCACGTCTCAAAATGAGGAGCATGCAGTGGAAGACTTGGTGCGCCATCTTTCTCCCAATGCGAAGAAGACGTATCACATATCAGGCACACAGAAGTTTGAAATTCCAAAGAAAGATGTCAAGATAGCTGATGTGTTTGAGGCAGTTGAAGAAGCAAAAAGAAGGTTCCCCATACAGGCATGGGGTTTGTCCGACACCACATTGGAAGATGTCTTCATTAAAGTTGCAAAATCCGATGATTCATTGAATAAATGACTCAAAAGTTCATAGTTGCTTTGTGTTCTTAGCTGTCTCGTAGTGCTGGTAGATCATTGTATGGTATGTATTGTGAAAAGTTATTTACTTTCTATGCCTTTTCATGGATTATTTGTAAACATACATAAAATTCAGTTCAACACCTCGATGTAATGCACAATTTTTATTGTATAACTGATCTCTCTGTTCATCTCTCTGTTGATCAGTGTGTAGGGCGAAGTGGGCACTGCACAATAACAAGATCAGCTAATTCAGCTAATAAACACTATGATTTTGTGAAGGTAGAATGTGATAATTTGGACCAGACAATGTTTCTGGTGAATTGAATGAATCAAATGGAAACCAAGCTATATACTGATTCAGATTTCAAATTAACCATACGAAATAGATGATGCCAAGGTGGTGGTCTCATCTGATCATTATGAATTCTAGTTTCTTCATCTTCTGAAAAATGAGCAACCAGAGAATAACACATCCAAAGCTGAAACTTTCAATCACTTCTTACAGTCTATCCCACCACTGCTAGCAAAGGCAACCACTTCAGTTCGGCTCTGGCGATGGCCGGTCTTTCGAACGGTACGACAACGGTATTGTCCTCTTCTTCCACTACAAGCGCAAGGTGGGCAGTGATCTATTCTGGATTTTAATGTCTGTTTTGTTTTGTGCAAAGCATTTCATCTTTGAGGCTTCCGTGTACTTGTTTCTGCAGTTCTGGTAGTGATTCCCGTGGCTGTGATGGTGGTGGTGATGGTACGATCGATCTAGGAAGTTTCCATCATATGGTTTATTTGGGTACGAGATTAAATAATTTTACATTGGTGATGTGAATATCAATGTAGTCTTTGATATTATTCATTTTTCCTTACTTTTAATTTTCAAAAGTACTTCTATTTTTATAGTAATATTTTTATTCCTTAATTTACTTTTTTTCATTATCAAAATCACTCTTTCCTTCTCTTATTTCAAAATTGTTTATTTGAAAATTACTTTTTTTCACTTCTGAAGTAAAGAAATAGAATTGATGAACAATCCCTTAATGTGAAGTGAAATCTCTCTTTTAACTGGCTGATCTTTTGGAATGAATTCTTTTACTACATTAATATGAGACATCAGTTCATAACATACTACCTACTAATGACATACAAGATCAGAGACAGCAGTAGAAACGTTTGGATTCAGTTTTGATTTTTAGAAATTGTGCTTATTTGGTTTTCAATGATTTTAATTTCAAGTAGACTTTTTTTTCAATAATAGTGATTTTAAGTAGATTTTTTAGAATGATAATGATTTTAAGTAGATTTTTTAGAATGATAGTAATATTGTCATAGGGTTTATTCATGAATAATTTTTTTTAACTTCTAAAATTACTCACAACATTATTATAATTATACAGATTTCAATGTATAAACTTTTATCACTTAAATTACTATACAGTTTCAACTCTATTTATGAAACCAATTTCAAATTTTTTCAATTTCTGGAGTTGAAAAAAATTATTCATAAATGCACCCATAATCACTTCATTGTCATGTTTTCCAAACATTTAATTGGAAGACCAGGTTCTAACAGCCCTGGTTTTCCAAAGAACAACATTTAACACTTGATTCTAAGCAACATCATCCACATCCTTGAAAGAAATTCATCAAATATGTTAAACAGGAGTAACAAAAAATCTCATGTAGAATCTTTTCATAAAATACAAGAGTTTCTTGTACATTCAAAGAATGTGTGACATATCACTTCCAAAGAATGATACTTGAGGAATTACATATTGCAAAAGTAGTGACTCAAGGGGTGCCAACAACATCAGCAGAATGGCTGATGGAAGGAGTGCAACCTCTCGTTTGTTCACATTCACACTGATTGCAAGTTTGCAACATGACTCATCCACATCACATGCAATGCTTCTTCTTCGTCTTCTGTACCACATGCAATAGCATTGCAACGGGGTAGCCAAGAATCAAACATTAATATCGGTTTGATTCAGTTTGGTTGCACTGAATTTAAGAGAATCTTTGGTAACTGTAGTAATCAGGCATGGACATCAGCTGCTGAGGGTAGAGTGCAGGAGGTGGTGTGAGGTTGCGCTGTGAAGGAAGTGGAGGAAGGGCATTGTACTTGTAAGGTTCGTCATCCGAACTGAAAGAAAAATGCCCAGAAATCTCATTATTAGATGCATAAACGATGATTGTAAAAAAAAAAAAGAATATGAAATGAGTGATATTTCACTGAAGCACGTTTAAGTGTTTAATCTGCAGTTCAGACCTAAATAATCACTAACATTAGCATCTAAAAGATTTTTTTGCTTGAGCAGAAAGGTTGATACCAGAGCAGAAAGGAATACAAGCCTTTATAAGGCAACACCCATGTGGGATCAAAGATGGGATGCTTTGTTATTGCCATCTAGAGAGAAAATTACCTGTGAACCATATCTTCATTGGAAATTTCATTTGACCGTTTGATGGGATTTTGAAGTGGTGATATAGACCAAGAATTTTTCATTGGCAGTTCATCAGAAAAGTATCTTCTTCTGATTAGCTGGGAACAGGATCTGAAGGTTAGAATCTAGTAGATTTGTCCCACTGGAAACAAATAGGTGTCCATAATTAAGCACTGACCATTCGGAAAAACTTTATTATAGCTTCCTTGTCAAATCTAGCTTGTTTAGCAGCCTGCAAGGTTTGAACAGAGAGCAGATATAATACGATTATGATGGCATTGATATATCCAAATGTGAAACTCCAATCAACAAAACAATCAGTAAAACGAAACATATTCTTCTCCAAACTACCTTGCCTGGATTGATTTTCATACAATCTACTGTTTTATTTGAGTATAAAGTGAGTCTCCAAATTCTCATGTAAAAACAATTGATCATGATTAACTAATGTTTGATGAAAGGATTTCATCTAATAAAACAGGGTAACCTAGGCTGTAATCTAGTGATTTTTTATACTTTACCCTTTAAACCCTTTCCCTTCTTTACTATTGATTCTCATGCCTCAGCACCTCCATTGTCAACTTGACGACTTAATCCTAAGGTTAAGCATGTGAATGAATCAAAAATGATGATGGAATATGATTACACACTCATCTATATCATATTTAAGATTAAAAGTAATTGAGGTACTCATTTCTGTGGATTTATTTTCTTTGAGTGTGTATGATATCCTCATGGATACCAAAACTTTTAAATCTTGGTCATCAATTTAAAACATGGATGATGAGATTCAAAATAGGACTCGTAAAGACCAATTGGTAGTTACTAATTTATCTTGCAAAACATGGGTAGCATAGAATTTTCTCTTTTTTTCCACCATCTCTTTTCAATAGATTATCCTATGGAAAGTTGGAAACTAACTCAAGGTGATAAGATGACCTAATCTCTAATAAGAATATTGTTGAATTAAATTTTGAATATTGCTATTAGAATCTAATAAAAACTAATGGATTTTCTAAAATGAGCAACAATTCTGCAAAAGCCAAAAGTTTCGTACAAATACAAAAAAACAAATCAAGGGGGGTTTTAAGAATGTGTAAAAAACTCGAAGGATTGTATGAAAATTACCTATTTTTATGTGACTACTCAACCAAAACAGAAGGCACAATGAATAAAAAAGAAGAAAGACACCAAAATACTGATAGCATTAGTATCAAAAATTAGTTCTCACTGCAATTATTCCTTTGCTACCAGGAAAACTCTGAGTTAATGGAAGCTCTTCACTGGGTGAAAGTAAACCCTGCTTCTCAACCCACTGTCGAGCAGCATCAACAAGATTTCCACTGCTTCCTCTTGTGCCTTCCTTCTCTGCAATATCAGCTTTGTTGCCAATGACAAGATATGGAACAGGAAGACCACCAATTCCACCAGAACTAAGAGGAGCTAAAAAAGTCCCTGTATCTGAGATTTCTGTTGCCCACTTCTGCATGTTCGTTTTTGTCTTCCTCTGGGAAAGATCATGAACAAATATGACACCTAGAAGGGAAAGTTGAAAAAAAATCTTCAGCAATTATAAATTTCATATGCATGATAAAAAAATGAGTCACAACTGATCCAATTTTGCAAAATATAGTTCAGAATTCTATGGATCTCATTTCATGATGATCAAAACCCACCTAGGGCATGTATTTCTCTTAAATGGTTTCCAATAATTATCATTCAATCAGGTCCCATTTTTATATTTAACAATATCCAATTGACCTAAAGGAATCAAGATAATCAGATAAGGATAAAATGTATATGATCCACACTCAAGTAAAAGGAAATCACACATTAAAGAAATTTGTTTAACAACATAAAATAACAATTTGGCTAAGTATATGAAAAGCATATAAATACACAATAAAATGTAATATATGGGAAAATGATTACGTGAAATTCAGACCCCAATAATACTATATGACATAAATCATCAGTTACTCTATGTTATGTTTACTGATATGTGCCTTTACATGCATCAAGTTTCAAAAAACAGATGAGCAAGAACTTGGTGTAGGTGGTAGGATATGTTAAGAGAAGAAACAGAGGAAGTTCGTTTACATCAGGAAAATTTCCTAACCATTGATTTGAGTATAAAAAAGGGACCGGCAGTTCTTATATCGTTCGTGCCCAGAGATATCCCAAAGCTCGACAAAGTAGCTCCTCTCTCCATCACCTTCTAAGTTGTTGGAAGAACTAGCCGGACTTCCACAAGTAATATGCTGAATAAAAGAAAGTCACATTGGAAAAATTCTCCTAAAACAGCCCTTATAAGAGTGTGAGGAACCAATAAATTGCAATCTTACCTTTACACTGACAGTGCAACCAATTGTTTGAGATGGATGACTAATTGCTGACCCTTTTATGATCAGATTGACTAGAGATGTTTTCCCAACACCTGCCAAACCATCATATGTTAACTTTTGCTTGTTGGAAAAAATAGTCTCACATTGAAATTAATAAGTGGAATTGAGACCTTTATGCCACTTGTGAATCCTTTCCCAATAGTTAATTGATATTAATAAGCTAAAATTCATAGATATCAAAGTTAATTCATACATATTACATTTAAGACATTTATAAGGTACTTTACACACAAACATAGGGACATGTCAAGAAAAATAGTTCCATATTGAAACTGATAAGTGAAATGAGACCCTTATATCATTTATAAGTCTTTTCCCATTAGCCAGTTAGTTTAAATGAAGTAAAATTTACATTGGTCAAATGGACAAGTACATCTAAACACTGGAACATCATATGCCAAGTACATGGTCTGAAAAAGCATCAAATGGGTGTGTTGGGAAAAATAGTTTAATATCAAAACCGATAAATGAAATTGAAACTCTTATATCACTTGTAAGTCTTTTCTAATAATCAATTGATTTTAATAAAGGAAAATTCAAATTGCTAAAATGGACAAGTACTTCTAAACACTGGAACATTGTATGCCAAGTACATGGTCAGAAAAAGCATCAAGTGGCAAGTTCCCAAAGTAAGTTGAATAGGATTAGGAGGGGCTTCTGAACCAACATTGACGACTACAGAGTTTTCACAACCATCCGTGAATATGAATCCGTCCTTCAGGAATCGTAGAAACAAATCACATGAAAAAAAAAAAAAATGGAACATCATCAAACACTGAGGAGATCTCTAGATTCGCGTGGATGAAATGCCCCAAAGGGAGACAACCAAGGAGAAACGATTCACTCCATCTCACCTAGAATTTCATTACCACGACAAATTAGAGGATATGGTACAATACCAGCATCACCGACGATGAGAACTCGGACTTGGCCGCAGAGCTGCCCTCCGTTCTGCTCCTTGCCATCATCCCTCGCCCTTTCCCTCCAGAACATGTTTCTTATCTCCTTCAGCTCCAAGGCTAAAAGAAAAAAAGCTCTTCCCAACTTTGGAGGAGACGAATATCCCAGTGCCGCGCGCCTACGCCAGTCAATTTGCCTCCAAACCTACGCCGACCCATCCATGGCATTTCTCGGATACTCCAACAAAACCAATCAAGAAAAGGAGCGCCATCATATTTCGATCCGGCGAGCAGAACCCATTTCTCCGAAGAGGAAGTTCGGATCAGAAATGGGACGAAACTGGTCGAGATCTGAGGAGAAGACGAACAAGACAAGCAATGGTACATAAATAAGTACTAATTGTCCGTACGCATCTATTCAGAATAAATTCTGGTTTCAAATGTTGGTTTTATTTGGATTAATTTTTTTTTAACTTTTAAAATTACTTTTAAGTTATTATTATTATATAAATTTTAATTATATATTTCAACTTTAGTCACAAAACTAACTTTAATTTTAATTTTTTTCAACTTAAAAAAAATATATGTGAACAAAGTTAAATTTAATAGTAATTAATGTAATAAAAATTTATATATAATTTATATAATAATAATGACGTTAAAATTAATTTTAAAAATTAATTGAAATTAACCTCAAATGAAGTTGTTAAGTTGTGATCTTAGGGTATCTTTGTATTATAATAACTCCTAAATCTAAGCATAACTATTTCTTGTAAGTATATTCTTTTAAATATGAAGGGAGGGTTTTGTGCTTTTTTGAAAATGATAAAAAAATTATGTAAAATTGTAAAAAGTAATAAATCAAAATTTTTGTTATTTTTCAAGGACAAATCCCCTCAAGTGTGATTGATTACTCCTTTTTTTTTTTACAAAACAATGAAATAAAAATGAAAAAACCTACTCTTAATGGTTGTGTATGTATTTTTATTTTGATTATTTACTTTAAAATACAAAATGTGAAATGTGTAGTATGATGTTGAAATATGTTGTGTAATGTAAAATGTTTATAGTAATAAAATAAATAAATTATTTATGATTAAAATATAATACGTGATGAATTTAACAAATAAATTCTTAAATATTTATTTTAAATTTAATATTTAAAATATCATTTATAATTCAAAATTATTTATAAAAATAAAAGATCAACATAAACAGTAAATAATTCATTAAATATTAATTACATTACATTTTAAAAAATAGATTCATCAAGGATAAATTTAGAACTTTATGAAAAATATTATTTCAACAAATAAACATTACTCTTATATTACATCTAATGTTGCTTTTTTAAGGTACAACTATAATATTACTTTAAATTTTTAAAACACTACTTTAAAGTTGAAACAAATGTATAAGACTCAGTGAAAGATCCAAGACGAGATGAAGAAAAACTTACTTCCTATGTCTGAACATTTTTGCAAGGTAAGTTGAGTTTCACAATTTACGATAAAATATATGATTTACGATAAAAAAATAATGATATTAGTTTAATTTTATGAATAATAAAAAATATAAAAGTTATTTAATAAATATATTATAGAATGCTACCAGTAAAAAATGTCAAAATATAAGGATAAACACAACCATTATGTTAAAGATAGAGAAACTCAAATGGAAGATTACGTTGTCTCGAATTTACTTTAGTGTTTACACATCAAAATTATTTCTAAATTAAAATTATACAACTTTAACTTATAATATATTCACGAGTAACTCTTTTCTATTCTTGAAATTAAAAAGAGATAGAATTAAAGTTAGTTTTATAAATAAAATTAAAATTACGTAATAATTTTAATCGTAAAAATTTATACATTAAAATTTATATAATAATAATGATATTAATAATAATTTTAAAAGTTAAAAGAAATTACAGGTGAGCTGTGCTTACCCGCAGACGAATAAAAGCTAAAGATGAACGCAATTATTGACGGTAGCGATTCTCTCTGATGCTGCCGACACATATCTGACGGCTGATGAATGATTTTCGTTTTTCAAAGTCCACTTTCACAATTTTTTTTTTTTAAAAAAAAAGCTAATTGACACCATAGTGAACAGTTTCCTTGACTCACTAGGAAGAAGCATCAGCAATATAAAAAAAAATAAAACAATAATTTAAACAACATTGAAATGGTTTATCTGAACAAGAATTTAAAGAAACTAATTGAATTGAAACTTTTTAATCCATGATAACTAATAATACTTCCATTAATTCAAGCATTTCTCTGTTATAACCACCAGAATTTCATGTACTTCTTTCAGTTCTTTGATTATGTAATACAAAGAGAACAAGCATCGCATACCAATCTATGGAGTTTTGCTTGTCTGGGCCCTCCCTGAAAGGAGGAGCTCACCAATTCAAGTCACCAGTATGCTTTTTAAAGTGTATTTGTTTTAATTTCATTTATTATAGAGTTAATAATTTGATAAAAATTTATACATGAGTGTTTGTATAATGATAATAATATATAAAAATTTATGTAGAGTTAACTTCACAATAAGTGAAATTAAAAATAAACATAACCTTAAAAAAAATTTCTAGACTGAGCTCCCGATAACTGGGACTGGGTTACAGAACCTTGAATAGAAACATTCTCTGGAATAGAGTACATTGTGAAATATACATGTACGACACAAGTAGGATCTCAAGAGAGTAGTTACCGCCAGAACAAATCAATTCACGATAAATATTTGAAAAGGAAAATCATAATTTAAATCACACATATCTAGGAAGTAGTAATCATAAACCACTTTTACCTCTCCTTCTTAGATCAGTCATGAAAAGGTAATTATTATTTGAAAAGGTAATTATTATTTGAAAAGGTAATTATTATTAATTAAATCACTTCTCCTACTTCTTACATCAGTCATGTTCTCTCTTCCAATCCTCCTCCACAACTTTGCATGCAATACCACTCCTCTCCCATCATCAAAAGGACAAACAAGCGTCTAGAATCCACAAAATGAGGGTTGCCAAATAACCTTTTAGACTTTCAGTCAAGATCTTCATGTCACGGCTTCCTTTGTTCTGCAAGACTGGATCTCCTCCGCTCACTCATGGTTGCACCACCTGTTGAAAAATGCTCTTTGCTACACTAGACCATTGTGTCCAAAGATCTTGTTCTGCTCGATCTGCAATAGCCTTTGAACTTGTATTGGTGGAAAATGAAAGACAGAAGAAAGGTGCTCCGGAAGGTAAATTTCTTTAGTTTATATGGTAGATAACTTTCTTCACCATAGAGATTTATGTATTTTCATACCTACATCACCCGACTCCCATAGGGAGTCATCTTCAAACCCTGAAGCCCTTCTTCCATCTACAGTGGTGAATGGGATCAATCTGCTACGTCTCTTATCCATCGTGCTGATGTTTGTTGCAGAAGAGCACTCTCGTTCCACTACCACACAGTACAAAGAGACTAACACTCCAAACAAGCATAGCCAATGTCACCCCCAACTCCAAACACATTGATTAATGTAAGCACTGATTTTGGATTTGTTAAAACTTCTTCCATGTACCCTGCAACTGAAATATTGCCACCAAGAAACTTGTAATATAAACCAAATGAATATCAACGTTGTCTATGGAAATCAGAATCATTAGACATGGACAATCAAGTAGGAATACCTTTTATTGAGATTTTATTTAGGAAATAAAAACAGAAGAGGCGGCACATAATTATTAAAGAATTTACAAAAGAAATATAAGGGAGGAAAATGTGTTAATTATGTTGAAATTTTACAAATTATATTAGAAAATAAAGCCCGAATAACCTACCTTAATGATACTCTACAGAAGCTTGGCAAGTACAGAATTGAGAGGAGGATGGTGGCAGTCTCTTCCAGTCTGCCATGCTTGAGGAGGAAAGAAATAAACTCCGGTGGAAGAAAAAACACATCATCATCATTATGGAATGAGCAGTGACATCATCATTAAAAGGGGCACAAAGCTCTCATCATTGTGTAGTTTAGGAGGATCTAATTATATGTAGCCTTACTGAGACTGTTTCCTAGAGCTCTAAAAAACTACTTAAATAATAGAGTATATTGTAGTTTATGCTTGAGTACTTAAATTTTATTGCATCTATGTATTAGACAAATCTGTAAATAATTTTTTTTGCAATCCAGCTCTACATAAATATAGAAAACAGAAATTCGGAATCAACTAGACCAGTAGTTGCAACATAACCATGCACCTTAAGCATAGAAGGAACCATTAAAATCAACTAGTTGCACCTTAAGCAGTTTACAAAGACAAGCACACATAATCATGTACGATAATTATGGTTTAATTATCTCAAAGAGATAACATATAGGTAATGGAACCAAATATATAGGAGAACCTAGCTACCAAGAGTTCAAGGTTATCTGAGATTATATACATGAGTCATTAGCTAAACGGGAGAAACTCTCGCCACCAGCAATTACAAGCCATGGAATTAAATGAAGTTTGGTATTGTGTATTAATTGCTTAAAGTTATATATTATTTCTTAGAATTGGTGGGAGACGATTACATCATGGAATTGCATTTCAAATTATCAATACGCCAAGAATAAACAACGAATGATGGGTAAGCACCTCAGGTAAAGAGAGGAAAAACACGACCATGGTGATTGTGAATTCTATGACCTTAAATAGAGTAACGTTTTTACTACATTAGCCCAAACTACTCCGCTCTGTCCATATGATGACCCAAAATATACCGAATGCAGTTAATGATCATCCACTGTTTACAAATGCATCAGCATTCACCAATAATCCATGCAAGAACAAGTTCCATCTCTAAAATGGTGGAATCTGTTCCTATCCCTCACAACAATCTCCCTATCAAACACTTTGGATATTATTTTGGTTGCATCATGACAATCCCAACAAACACGCAAGTTCTTCACAATCCTGATGACCACTCCAGCTTTGGATCTGAGAAGTCCAAATGCAATTGCAAGCTTCTCACTGTGCCAACCCAAAGCATCTTCTTTTTCCTCTTCTTCTATATCAAAAAGTACTTGGTTTGTCTTAGCCATGTATCCGGCGGATTTCATTCTCCTTGTCATTTCCTCAAGCATAGCCTCAATTTCTTGATAACTTGAATGATTTTTTGATCCAGCAAAAAACTCATGGATTTCTCCAGAAATTTCTATGACACTACATCCTGGCTCTTTCTTCACTCCCTTGATCTTCATTAGCTCCCTTACCTTACCAACTCCATCCCAGTTGTTAGTCTCTGCATAGATATTTGAAAGAAGCACATGAGCACCATCATGCCTGGACTCCAACTCTACAATCTTTCTCAGTGCAAGCTCACCAAGGGTTTTGTTTCCATGTATCCTGCATGAATGGAGCAATGCACCCCAAGCTTCTACATGAGGTTCTATAGGCATGGCATTTATAAAGTTAATTGCGTCTTGCAATCTGCCAGCACGACCATACAAGTCTATCATGCAGCCATAGTGTTCCAGCCAAGGTTCTATATCATAAATATTCTTCATTGAATCAAAATACTGGCGTCCCTTGTCAACCAGACCAGCAACACCACATCCACGAAGAACAGAGACAAACGTCACTGCATTGGGCACCACTGCATTTTCTTTCTTCATAAGCTCAAAGACCTCAAGGCATTCCTTCCCCGACCCATTCATTGTCAACCCATTCAGTGCAGTGCTCCAAGTGTAAACATTCTTTTCCTTCATTTGCCAAAAAGCCTCCATAGCTCTTCTCATATCTCCACACTTTGAGTACATATCTATCAATGCAGTACCCAACTTGACACTCAACAAAAGATCGCTCTTCTCAATGAACACATGAGCCCATCTTCCCTGATCTGAAGCACCAAGATCAGCACATGCAGAAAGCACTGATACCATTGTTGCCTCATCCACCTTAACACCTTCCAACTGCATCCTGTGGAACAGGTCCAAAGCCTCCCTCGGCTGACCCAGATGCTCATACCCTGCGATCAAAGCATTCCAAGCAATTGGATCTCGTTTGGGCATTTTTTCAAACAACTCCCGTGCAAACTCTATCTCCCCACACTCTGCACAAGCACCCACCATAGCCGTCTGACACACCAAATCAGGATCATTCATCTGAAAATACACCTTGTGAACGAATTCCAACAAACCTAATTCGGCATACATGTGGAGTAATGCACTTTGAACATGTGGGTCACACATAAACCCACGTTTCACGATAACACCATGGACGGCAACACCAGCATGGAAAGAGGGTATTTGAGCACAGGCACGGACGAGGAACGTGAGGGTATAATTGTCGGGCAAGAGCTGGTGTGTGCAACGCAGTATTTGGTTGTAGTAGTGAAACGATTGGAGAGGCGTGGTGCTCTTGCAATACCCTCGGATCATGTTATTGAGCATAAAGGTTGTAGTGCATGCAGTGTGGGATCGAATGACAAGCTCGGAGTAGCCAATGTAGCGAGAGAGGACGAGTGAAGATATGAACTTCCCAAGGGACCGTGGGGCGTTGAGGTGACCCTGAACAAGGAGGTGGCCATGGATTTGCTTCACGGTGCTTAAACTCGTGGATGGGTCAATAAGAGCGATAGGATCGTGCCTAGTTATTGTAGCTCGCAAGGTAGACGACAAAGCCAAACCGCCACCAACTCCTTCGTTGCAAAACCCAGATCCCAGATCGTCCGATACTTGATGCTCCCGGCAGAGCTGGTGATAGCACACACTAGACGCAGAACACTACACGCACAAAAATCGAACATTTACATTTGGTCCGGTGGGAGGATGGATTGGAGAAGAGGAAGCACCGACCGACCTTGGCAGTGTGTAAGCCATAGCCGCCGCCGGCGTTTGCTGCCCCGGAAGGTGAAGGTTCGAGCTGGAATCTGAGGGCTTGCGAGGGGACCGGAGGAGAGATCCGGCAGAGGAGGAGAAGAGATGACCGCGATTTCCGAAGCATGATCATTCTCTGCTCCAGACTCATCCACCTCATATAGAATAATTTTTTTATAATTGTCTGATTTAAACTTCGTTTACGAATATCACATCTAATTTTTTAAAAATTCTTAATTTTCATTGGTATCTTCGTATTTTTAATTTATTATTATTATTATTATTTTATCATTATATCTCTTATCATATCAATATTTACGTATTTTAAAAAATATTCTTTTACAATTTAATTAAATTAATCAAACATATACCTTACCATATTTCATTTTTAATATTGACTATTTATTACGATTATCTGTAATTTAAATTTTTTTTAAAAATATATATTAATATTTTCATTTTTATTATTAATTATTTACAATTAATGACAAGTTTTTTTTAATGAAAAATCAACGATGACGAGAAATCACAAGATTATGTAAGAGCGGAGAGAGAAGACCAGAGTAGGAATGCACAAGACTTTAGAGACAAAAATCGTAAAAAAACGTATATCATAAAAATATAATAATATTAATTTAATTATATAAATAGTAAAAAAACTAAAAGTTGTTCATGATACTATATAATGTTACAATGTAAAGTGAAAAATGTAATTGTACAGTAATAAATGTCTGAACAAACGATACCTTAATGGTTATCTATCATGATTTCAGTTGTTTATATTTATACCGTGATACGTTTAGATACTTATAGAATTAATTTTTTATAGATGTTTCTAGAGAATTAAGACTTATAAACTTTGTAGGTACTAATTTTCTAATAGTAATTATAGAAAATTGATTCTATATATGTTCAAACTTAAGTTATTTTTTAAATTTTATTTTTAAAAAAATCTACAACATATGAATCTATAATTACAGTGCATTCTTCTAAAATTTGTAATTTTAATTTTAAAACTTCAAAAATTATGATTAAGGTATCAATAAAAAGTTAAAAAAAATACTAAACATAAAAAATAGCCCAAACACCTATAACAACTTAACTCTAAATGCCTAAACAGTTAAAAATTACCTAGTGAGCGACAATGGACGAGAGGGAAAATGATGATGCAAGTAGTCAGAATGAAAGATAACAATGATGCAAGCAATAAGTAGAAAAGAAGTTGATAGCACAAGCGACAAGTAATAGGAATGACAATGACACAAACAACAAGTGAATGGATTACAATGACACAAGCGACGGGTGAAAGTGATAAAGAGGGATTATGATGGTGTGAGTGGCAAGCAAAGTGACAAAGACAACATGAGTGTCAAGTAGGAGAGATAACAACAATGCGAGTGGTAGGTAGAAGAGATGACAACAGTGCAAGCAACAAGTAAGAGGAATGACAATGGTGTGAGCGAAGGGATGACAATGGTGCAACTAGAGGGACAACGATAACATAAGCGTTGAGTAGGAGGGACGACAATAACACAAGCAATAGGTAAAAAGAATGACAAAAGTATAAGCAACAAGTGGAGAGACAATGATGGTACAAGTAGTGGGTAAAAGGGATGACGATAGTGTGAGTAGTAAGTGAAAGAACAAAAACGACATGAACAATAGGTAGGAAGGATGACAATGACATAAGTAATAGACGAAAGAGATAATGATGACACAAGCGATGGGTAGAAGGGATGATGACAGTGTAAGTGGCAAGCGAAAGGACAATGACAGCACGAGCAATGAGGAAAATGGATGACAATGGTGTGAGCAACGAATGAAGAGATGACAACACAAGCGACAAGCAAGAGGTACGACGACAATGTAAGTGGCAGGTGGAAGAGATGGCGATGACATGAGCGACAAATAAAATAGACAATGATGGTGTGAGTGGAGTGACAATGACAATACAAGTGAAAAGACAATAATAACACAAGTGGCTAGAGGAGGGATGACGATAGTGTGAAGGGACGACAATGACACAAACAATAGGCAAAAAGGAGGACGATGGTATGAGTGGTGAGCAAAAAAGCGACAATGACACAAGTGGCAGGCAAAAATAATAACAATGACACAAGTGGTAGGTAAAAGAGATGACAATAGTGCAACTGACAAGCAAGAGGGACGATGATAATGTAAGCGGAGAGACGATGACACGAGTGGAAGAATAATAATAGCATGAGCCACAAGTAGAAAGATGACGATTGGAGAGTGCGAATATACGAAAAGAATAGGTGTAAAACTGCACAAGTAACTCTTCAATTGAAGATTTTTAATTAGAATGTAAGGGGAGAATGAGCGGGGGAAACTTCTTAATAAAATTTAATCTAAATGCATGTAGAATTGATTTTTCACAGATGTCACTAAAAAAGTATTTTCTAATACTTTAAATAATGGTTCAAAAGAAACAAACAATTTTTTTTTCTCATTTTTTCGAAAATTCTTATATATCATTATTATTATACTAATTCTTACGTGTAAACTCTTAAACTCTATAACAAAACTTACATGAGTTAAAAAAGTTCATAAAATAAAAAATTTTCTTTTTATTTTTTTTCTTTGATAACTACAGTAAAAATCACTGTTTAGTAACAAAATCATAATTTTTTATGCCATCTCACTGTTCGCTATGCGCCCAATGATTGTTAATTATATTTGGTGGATAAAAAAAGTTGAAATCGGTGGTAACGAGGTTCAGAAATAAACAACGTCGATTCAATCGGAGAAAAAAAAGGGGGGGAAGAGTCAAGTGGAGAAGGGGAGGAGGGAGAGGAACGAAGGGTCGACAGAGGGAGAGTGGAGAAAGGGGAGACCAAAATCAGCAGCAGCAGCAGCTGAGCAAATATTCTTGCCTTGCATGTTGTCGGGAATAGAAGATGATTTGCGATTCGTTTCTCTTGTCCCCAACGCATTGATGCACTAGCACCGGTAATCCCTCAACGTTCCTTCTTCCAGCATTTGATACACTACAGACAACAGTCGATGCCGTTGCTTTTGTTTACCCCGTATTTCACGCTTCTGGCGGTGGTGGCTCCGGGCGGAGATGGCAGGTGGATAGGGCCTATGAGGCGGTTCGGAGGGGAATCCAGATGAGGTCTTTGGTGGTGAAGTTTTGATCTTGGTGCGGTTCGGGGTGGAAAGCCGGCTCCTTTTTGGGATTTCCTGCAATTTGGTCGTGCTGGTGTTTGGAGGTGGCGTTGTACTGGTTGCAAGGTGATGTTTTCCTGTTTGGTGCCGTCTGTTCTCTATTTACATCGGATAAGGCTTTGAACTATGAGTTGTTGGTCATTATAGGTGGTGCAAGATGAAAGCTGGACCCGAAACCGATCAGGTTGCTGTGTGTGAGATTATCTCCAAACGCAATACCGAGAAGAACAGAAATGATAATAAGGCTGGGAATCAACCTGGATGTTGCATCAGTTTCAGGTTTTTGGGGAACTGCTTCTCTTCGAGATCCAATGTGGATACCTCTACAAGTGGCACCAGCACTTACTATGGTAATTGCTTGTTTGGGACAATCTGTGAAGTGACATTATTGAGTTCTTTCTCTACGTTTCTAACTACATTGAATCGATTATTTACTGTTGTTAGTAGATTCTGCCTAGTTTCTGGAGTATATAGCAAACATTGGTGACAGATTTCTTTTTTACTTACATCTCTAATTGTTTTTGATCCTCGTTTGGTAACGAACAATGCATTTGATCCATTGTCTTAATCTCTCTTGTGGTTTCTTTCACTGTATCCACCATAGTACCCAAATTTGAGTATAGGTTGATTTGCATACCATAACAATTAATCAATTAATGCCCTTTTCCCATTACGTGGGATTGACCACATGAACACTTTCATTCCATTTATTCCTATTCATCACTAAATTTTTTGTTAAATTATGTATGTTTAAATCTTTTTTCACTATTTCTAATTAATAAATTTTATCATCACCTATTTCTTTTAGGTTCACCAAAATTCATTAAATTTATTTCCTTATTAGTGTTTTTATATGCTTTCTATGGATATGAACAAATCATCTAAGATGATTTTCTCTTATTTTTATTGTCAATGGATGTAACTCGTATCTTATTTTGGATGATATCATTGGTCGACTTATCTATTACAATACCCTTGTTCGTCCATTTTTGCGTTCGGACGAATATTTATACAATAAAATTTTCCTTCTAATTTTTAGGATAATCTTTTGTCATGTAGCACTTCCAATCATTTCCACTTTGCATATTTGACTTTAATTTTGTGAACAACGTCTATTGTAATAATTTCGTTGTTTGTTCTAGATTCTAGATATTCAAAATTCTTGTTTTAGGGACATCATATGACTATCTAGTTTTATGCTGTCATCATTGTTTTTGTGTACCTTATGTATGCATTCTTAGTCTAAATTGTTTAGATTGTAAGACATCATTCCATAATTTTAAATTATAATAATCCATATTTTACTTTCATCAACAAAGCCTATGTCATCAACAAACAACATTCATGAACTTACTTCTCTTTGTATTTCATTCGTCATTTTGTTCATTGATATTAGAAAAATATAAAACATAGAGTTAATCCTTATTGTAAAGATGTGCCTATTAGAAATCCTTTTGTATTTCCTTATATAATTTGTCCATTCGTTTGACATATTCTTTTATTCTTATATTTAGTGCCAAAACACACTTTCTCCATTCATTTATCATATTCTTTGTCTTTGAAATTACACTAAAAAAAATAAGCTACCAATATATCTTCATTTGTATACAGTTGAAAAATTGATGGATCATGATGCTGGATGTTGTTTGTTAGTGGAAATAATGTCTTAAGGTTTTAGGTTTGTGTGAGTTTATTCCCACATTGTTAAGTGTGTTTTGTTGTCTTTGTGTAGTCTCTACATATGACATTTTATTTACTTATGAATGCAATACAACTTCCACCTCATTTCTTGTATTCCAACATTTTTGATTGCTATAAAATGCTCACGAGAAAGAATCCCGATTGGCAGAAAGAAAGGACTCCCATAGATGTCCATTTAGTCAATTCTTAAATTAAAGTCATTCCTAATCTTGATGCTATCATGAAGCAACCTTGAAAATGAATTAATCACTATTTGTCTCTCTTTATCCCCTATCAGTTTAAAACACCTTCTCTATATATAAAGATTAAATTTATTGATTGTAACAGATGAGATGAGTTAGTTTTTAGTGTAGACCAGTAAACCATTGCTGAATGCTATATCATCTGTCAATTCCTGCCCCATTTTTTAAATAAAGTATTCATAAGATTATAAACAAAATTACGCGAAGGTTTTCATGATCTCAATAATTGAACTTTTATTCGATCATTAGAATTATGCCTTAGATTAAACAATTTGTCTTTTATCATGGCATGTATTTTTGTAAAATGAATGCTCAATCTGAATGAGCATAATTTGAATGAAATGAGATTATAAAAATACTCATAACCGTACTATAATACATATGATTTTTGTTACATCATATGTGATGATCGTACTTGATCTACTTCCGTTACAGTTTTTTTCCAAATTTTATCATGTGATACCTTCTGAAATACTGTGATAATTATTGTTATAATTATCCTTATCTCTTTATATTATGCTCTGCTTTTAGCTGCATGTTAATGGATTGCTGTGTTTCTCTATTCATTGTTTGATACTTTTTTGATATTGCTTCATTTCCTTCATCAAGGCTCTGCTGAAAGTAAATCAACAATTGATGGTGGTAGATGCCAGCCAGTTGTTCCAATTATATCTAGCTCTGTGACTACAACTGCAAGCATTGCAGAAAGTAATTCTTCAAGCTCTAAATTGGGTGAGGATCTCGGAATCTCTCCTCAGCTACGGAAATTCACATTCAATGAACTCAAGTCAGCAACTAGAAATTTTAGACCTGAAAGCCTTCTTGGAGAGGGAGGTTTTGGCAGTGTCTTCAAAGGATGGATAGAGGAGAATGGAACTGCTCCCGTGAAACCTGGAACAGGGCTCACAGTTGCAGTTAAGATACTTAACCACAATGGAATTCAAGGACATAAAGAATGGCTGGTATGTTGACATTCCTAGGCATCTAAATAACGAACTTGATTTCTGCAGCTTATCTATTAAACCCTAAATGTTTATTATTCCATACAGGCTGAAGTGAATTTTCTTGGAGACATCATCCATCCAAATTTAGTCAGGTTGATTGGGTATTGCATTGAGGATGATCAAAGATTGCTAGTTTATGATTTCATGCCTAGAGGAAGTTTGGAGAACCACCTTTTCAGAAGTACGTGTTAACCCCTTCCCTCTGTCTCTGCTCATTTTCTCTTTTTGTGTTACACTCGTCTAGCCTTGATTCTAAGTTGGAACTTGGATTTGACTATCCGGGGACGGCCATTATGATTTATTTTATTGATTTTATGCATGTGACCCACTTGATCAATTTTGTTTTGTTTTTTGGTGGAAGATCAAATAATTGATGGTAGGCAGGTTTCTCTGAAGCATATCAGTTGTCCTGAGTTCTTGAAACACATTAGATATCAACCTGGATTCACATTCTGCACTTACTCTGTAAAATATATGTGGTTGTTTTAGGTTGATTTTTTTTCTAGTTTCAGTACTCAATTTTGTTATTGCTATTTTTAATCATGCTACTTAATATTACTTTGTTGATGTCATTGCTGACAACCATATTTTCACAGAAGGTTCCCTGCCTCTGTCATGGACTATCAGAATGAAAATTGCACTTGGTGCAGCAAAGGGACTTGCATTTCTCCATGAGGAAGCTGAAAGACCGATCATATATCGTGACTTCAAGACATCCAATATTCTTTTGGATATGGTAAGTATTTGTCTAGCATGGAGGTGTTTAGTAACAATTATTCTAATCAACATACAAAAGTGCACTAGCATTTTTAAATAATCATTACCAATGTATCATTTATATGTTAGCATATTTCTTCCATATGCCAGCATTAAGAAAACTATAATTTGAACCAAAAACACAAAATTAAAAAAGTTGAGTTCAACGGCTCTTTTGAAAACATCAAACATCAGTTTATTTTCATATGCTAAATTAAGATAATCATTACCAAACAGACTCTTAGACTCCTCTCTTTATCAGTCATATTTGTTTAAAATTCCTGAAAATTCGCCTTTCCAGAATTATAATGCAAAACTCTCTGATTTTGGGCTTGCTAAAGATGGCCCTGAGGGAGACAAAACTCATGTCTCAACACGAGTGATGGGAACATATGGTTACGCAGCTCCTGAGTATGTGATGACAGGTAATTCAGTTAATCCATTCCTCTACACAAAAGATTGCTTCACAATTTTACGTGATTGTTTAAGGACTAAATTTGCCTTTTTAGTTCTATGTCACTGGAAAGGCACAATATCATATCTTATGCACTTGTAACTGGTATTTGTTTGTCAGTTGTCACTAGTAAAGGGTGTGCTTGCTTTTTCAAATGAAACTTGAAATGATTTTTTTTCCAATGTCTCCAACATATTCTCGGGATGAAAGTATGGTTATAAAATTTAGGTGAAAATTTTTCGTGCATTGTACACATCATGTGGAAGGCTGAAAGATACACCAATTAGAAGAAAAGAATTTATTGGTATAGAAAAACTAAAATAATTAAAGGAAAGTTTTAAAACTACTTGATTAAGAATTGGACCGGGTGACTAGAACAATTGAGGAAGGTGGTCTTGGAATCAGAGATATTAAGGATGTTATACTTGATTAAGAGTTGTGAGAAAAAAAATGAAATTTATGTAATTTAATAAAAGATTTAACCATAGATAAAAATATATGGAAAAAAAAGATTCATGTGACCAACACCACGCAATAGAATTATGACACTAGTTTTTGTATACATGGCACGTGTAAAATAAGTAAAATTTGGAAATTACAATTCTTTTCACAACTGTCAATGTGAAGTTTCACAACATTGCCTCTATTGTAGTTTTTTTTCACAGCTTCAGGGTGATTTTTATTTCACTAAGAACTGAGCAATCCTACCATGTTATTCTGATTAAGTGAAGAATATGGAGGTTGCATGAGACCAAACAGTTGCAGGGTCACCTTCACCTTGCATTTCTACCTGCATGGGAAGAACTGGGTCACTTTCATCACCCTCATTCCAGACATTATTGATTGATTTGCTTTGATCACAGGGCATTTAACATCTAAAAGCGATGTTTACAGTTTTGGAGTTGTTCTACTTGAAATGCTTACTGGGCGGCGGTCCATGGACAAGAACCGTCCTCATGGAGAGCAGAACTTGGTCGAATGGGCACGGCCGCATCTTGGAGAAAGGCGGAGGTTTTACCGGCTAATAGACCCACGTCTTGAAGGACAGTTCTCCATCAAAGGTGCACAAAAGGTGGCCCGAATAGCTCACCACTGTCTGAGTCGGGACCCTAAGGTGAGGCCTATGATGAGTGAGGTGGTTGATGCCCTCAAGCCACTTCCCCAACTCAAAGACATGGCCAGTAGTGCATCTTATTTTCAGTCAATGCGATCAGAGCATGCAGTGACGTTCCCTAACAGACAAGTGAGCACTGGAATTAGCTTGAAGCCACAGACCTCACTTCCAAGACATGGAAATGGCCATCCTCAACAGCTGCCTATGCGAAGCCTCTCTCATGGTGCAGTGCATTCCTCTCCTTATCGGCAGTCGCCAAAACCGTATTGTAATCATCCATGAAACCATCATTCTTCTTCTCAATACTCGTTGCCCTTGGTCATGCATTGAAGTTGCTGAACTGGAAGAGCATGAGCTTCATCAGCAAGGGTAGCACAAAATTGGTGATATTTCTTCTACTTAATGAATGCTGTTTTCAGACCCAAATCTATAAATTGTTTTTGTCTGGAGTGCTGTTCACTGTTGCTCAATGTCTGTACATGGAGGGTTATCCAGCATTTGATCATTCATAACTTTTGTTTGTAATCCTTGACTGAACTTTACATAGAATGGACAGCTTGACTGCAACAAAGAGATGAGAAAGGAAACAGAAATTCACAGTTTTGCATGCTTGCCTTTTCTTTTAGCTTGCTAGACAACTGTCATTTCTTGCTTGCTTTGGTGTGAAGTAGGAATTTGATATTGATTTCTGCAGCCATTGCTGAGTTTTTCTTTCAGAAAATTTGTGGAATTAAGATTAAACTAAAGCAAGGATTACATGTCTAAGAGCTAAGAAATAGCTAAAACAAGATGGACCAGCAAAAAGCTAAAAGACAGCCCAATATCGAACTTTATATGACACAAAAAACACAAATGCACCTGAGAGAAAATTCAGTTATATTCCTTGACAACATCAATTTTGGATTTAGGGTTTAAGTCATATTCCTGGTTCCATTAACGATTAAAAGAATTTAATTTAGAGTCTCATTTGAATTGAGCAAAAAGCTCCTGATTTTCATTAGACATGTTAAAGGACTATGTTGGGTCAGTATAACTTGCTTGACATAGTTTAATTTTTAAATTATTTTTTATTTATTAAAAATATAATATTAATATAATTTATAAATACTAAAAAATATTAAAAGTACAATTTTAACTTGTAATCATGTATTATTTATTGACAAACTTAAATTACCAAACTATATACAATGTATATAACTTAACAAAAGTATATTAGAAAAATACAAAATTTTAAAAAATTAAAAAATTATTTTTGTATCGTGTTATGTCAACTCATGTCAAAAGTGAGTCATGTCAAGCCAATACAAAAATACTAAGATGTAGTTTAAGAATGACTTGTCAAATTATATCATATCAGTTAACAACACGATTTGACTATATTAGGTTACGTTAGAAAGCATGGTTAAATTAACACCTCTAATTCCCACCACTTAAAAAAACAAGCAACCATAAATAAGCAAATTGAAAGATGTTAGAGAATATTGAGTTAAAAACCTAATGACTCTTAATGAAAGTAACATGACTTCTCGTGTTACAAATAATTTAAAAGAAGACAAAGAGAAAGGCAATTCAAACTTTATAAGGAAACTTAATCAAATAAAAGGGGAAACTAATGTTACGTTTGGTTGAACTTCAGTTTCAATTTCAATATTATTATTACTACGTAAATTTTTATCATCTTAATTATTATATAATTTTAACTCTATTTGTAAAATTAATTTTAACTTCAATTTTATCAACTTTTCAAGTTGACTGAAATTTTTTCCTAAATAAAGGTTTGGAAATTTTTCCTAAAATTAATTCAAACTTCAGTTTTTTTTTCTTTTAAAAAATTTTAAATTTTTAATATCTCAAAAATAAAAAAATAAAAATTTTCTTTTTATTAATTTTTAATGACACAAGCCCCACCTTAAATTATCGAGAAAAACGACACAATTATTATAATTATGATTATTATTTTGAAATGAGGGCATTTTCGTCAACCAAAATGATCTGTTGACCCTGCCATCGTAATCAAAATCAAACACGTATCATAATATTGATTTTTTTCAAGTTCATGTAATTTAATTAAAAATTTGATAATAATTTTTTTTTTTTTTATCGAACAAAACGATCAAGGATAATAATATCTTTTAGTAGTATTTATAAAAAATTAATTCGATATGCGCTTAATTTAACGATTAAAAATAACTTAAATTTAAATACCGGTAGAATTAATTTTCTATAGATGTTATTAGATGACTGAGACTCAAACGATTAATACAAGATTGAAATTAAAAAATGCAAACAGAACAAAGTTTCAGATAATACAACATTTGAATCATGAACAACCAGGAAAGCAAGAGTAACAGTAGATGCTTTACGGTGCGTTCGTTTTTCCCGCTCCGACACTCTCGTCCTCTTCACACAAACAATATCCTTCAGTCCTGCATCACATACTGCATCCGCAACATCCTGCACCTTCTGCCCAAACTTTTGTGGGTTCCAAAAAAGTTGCAGAAAGGGGGGACGATGGTGAGGAAGAAGAAGGGGTCCCCTCGAGGAAGAGAAAAAAAGAAAAGAAAAAGGAAAAAGGAGAGAAGAAGAAAAGAAGGAAGTAAAAAGAAAAGAAAAGGTGAAGATTTACCTAATTTACCTAATTTACCTAATTAAAGAAGGAAGTAAACACCTTGTAACCTTTAAATTTACCTAATTTTCTATGAGTGGTTAGGATTTTGAAATAGAGTTTGTCTTTAAGGGGAGGAAGATTTGTGCCTTTTAAAAATTGTAGAGAAAGAAAATTTTGAAAAATTCTCTCATTTTCATGTATTTGTAAAATATAAAAAAAATTAAAATTTTTCTATCACTGTAAACATAAATTTTTTCATCATTTCCTACATGTTGGATAAAAAAATTCTTGTAGTTGCGAAAATTTCATTACAACTTTAACTTCATGTTACTTGTCCAACCTCTATTGACTATTACTAAATTTATGATTACATAAAAAAATGTGAAATTATGTTTAAAATGTTAAAATATAGAATGTTTATAAATTATTTAAAATTAATTTTTTAAAATTTTCTCTACGTGTACAAATAGTCTTAAATTTTTTTTATTAATTTTATTTTTCCTTTTTTATTTCTTAAATTTCCGTTTCTTAACTTTTCGACGTGCAACCTTAAATTTACCTAATTTTCTGTAGGTGATTAAGATTTTGAAATAGAGTTTGCCTTTAAAAGGTATAGTTTTCTCTGTCTTTTGCTTTTCAGGAAAGATTATTTTTTTACATTTTAGATTTTACTTTATATTTACATACTTTGGACTTTAATTAATTTTTAAAAGTGGAAAGTAAAAAAGAAACGTATCGATATGATCTCCTTCCGCGGAATGTCCAGGTGAATTCGGAGAGAAAACGGAGAAGAAAAAGGAGCCATCTTTTTCCTTTTACAAATAGACGATTCTTCACAGCACTCGGTCTTCGCGATCCAACTCGTCCGCCGCTTCTCCCATCCCCATGTAAGACCCCAATTCTTTTACTTTTCTCTTCCAACAGGTGTATTCGCGCGCTTGCTTGTGTGGTTGTGCTCTCTGGCTTTCCTCATACCGCGATTTTTCGCTTCAGAATTCATGATTCGGTTCTGTTGTCTGTTGGGTGTGCAACAACCGAAGGTAATTCGAATTGGGTAATCGTGTTTTCCCCTTTTCGTCTCAAGGGACATGGTTCTCTGGGTGATTTTGTGTATGAATTTGACTTGAGTGTGTGTGTGTGTTTTTCCCCTTCTTTGAGGGAGTGGATGGATCTCATCTTCTCGAAATAAGCTTGCTAGATGGCTGGCTACCGAGAAATGCTGTTTCTGTTCTGTCGTGCAGATTTTTGCGCAGTTTTCATTTTCCCAGTTTACCTTTTTGGGTGCACCTTTTTCTCAGTTTTTACTTGAGAGTTGAATTTACATTTTTTGGGGGGTCTGTATAGATGAATGGCCTGTTTGTTTGGCTGAAAATTCTTATGTTTTTTACAAATCGATGTTTTCCATGGAAGAAGTTAGATCATAATACTCAAGTCTTCATTAGAGGTCCTGAATTGTCGATTTTTTCTGACGATCTTTTTGTTAAATTTTTCATTATGGGTATATACCTGTAAGTCCTCTCACGGTACATTTGTAAGAAAGTTATGATCTTTGAAAAGATTTAAAAAATAACAGTCCTTTTAAGATCAAGTTGAATGAAGTTGAAAAATCAGACTAAGATCATATCATTGCAGATAAGTCAAAAATCATATTCTTCTTGAGGATTAGGAGTTTTCAAACTGCTATCAAGAAAATAAAATTTATTTTTGACTCTTAAAGCTATTCTAATGCTCCAAGACCAAGAGTTGAAATTGTTTATTTCTAAACGTTCAGCAACGAACGGGGTGTCCAAATTATAATGATATATACGAATATTAATCTTATTAAAATTAAAATGAGCTTTAACAATATTTTAAAATATATTTAAAGTATCGTAATACCTACGTCGCCGCAATAAATGACGAATGAATGACGAGTAGTTCTGACCACAACAGAGCTTTTCTTTTTTTTCCTTTTTGTTTTATTTTTCCTGGCCGTCCTTGGAAAAAACCAAATGCGGAAGGAGAAGCTTCGTCTGCGCGAAAAACCGCCGCCGCCCGTCGTCTTCGCCCAGTTGACGGTGGCCGCACGATCTGAGAGAAGAGCGAAAGCTTCGTTGGCCTGCGTCGTTCGCGTGGTCGGCGTGGCGGCCCGTCGTCTTCGTTCACGCGGGTTTTTTTTTTTTCCTTCTTTTCTGGGTTGGGTTTGAGAGATCACGGCGATATCAAGCCGTGGTTTTGGTTTTGATGGTGATTTCGACGATGTTCAAGGAACTGTGCATCGCCGGTTGTGGTTCATCCTAATCAGAAAAAGGAATTTCACTGTATGACATGCAATCCGATGTTTTTCTTTGGATTTTTAGTTGTATAAATGTTGGTATCGGTTTCGAACGAATGATCTTAAAATGGTATGACCTGTTTTATGTAGGTTTTATTCCACCACAAATTGGGATTATGACATTGTTTGATTGTTGTTTTTTTTAATCTATTGATTCTGCCCATTATCCAAGTTCAAACTATTTGCTGACGAGTATGGCTGTATTGAAAATTTGATTTGTATGTGTTTTGTGCATGTAGACCAAAACAAGAGAATGGGACAGACACTAGGCTGCATACAAGTTGATCAGTCGACGGTTGCTATTAAGGAAGGATTTGGCAGGTATGATGATGTGCTCCAGGCTGGGTGTCACTTTTTGCCATGGTGCATTGGTAAACAAGTTGCTGGGTATCTTTCTTTGAGAGTGCAACAGCTTGATGTTCGTTGTGAAACAAAAACCAAGGCACGTTATCATCTCCATTTGATCTTTTTTTAAAAAAATTATCCCATTTTACATGATGTGTTCAATTAGTTAACTTTAGAAGTGATAAGATTCTTGTTTGGCGACTCTTTTCCCTCTCTGTAGAATATGATGTCTGAGCTGTATTTTGACGTTGTCTTACATGTAATAGATTAAATGTTTTTTTCACAACAAAGGCAGTGAATAGAAGTCAACCATGATAAGTATTAAAAATTTCAGTTTCTTTGAGTTCCACATTTCAAGCCTCACATTTGATTTTGCTTTTCAGGACAATGTATTTGTCACTGTAGTTGCATCTGTTCAGTATCGTGCATTGGTCGAACAGGCTGCTGATGCTTTTTATAAGCTGACAAACACCAGGGAGCAAATCCAAGCCTATGTTTTTGATGGTATAGCTACAAATTCGGCATTATATAGTTACATTCACATTTAATATTCTTTCTTGCATTCCTTGTACCATATTTTGATAACTTGCTGGTTTCCTTATGTTTAAGTGGTAGATTTCTGCATATATATCTGTGTCCTGTATGTCTGCTCAGACCTCCTAATTGAAGTGGACCTTTTCTTTCCTCTTCACATGGACTGTATGTAGATATGAAGTGATCTTTTAACCTTAAAATGTAAATGAACTTCTTTTTCTTTTAGGGCACGATACAATTGTTAGTGATGCACAACTATTACTAGGCACCCACCTAAGGCAAATCACATGTGAAAGTACACATTGCAAAAAGATAAACAAATGCATAACACATTTAATTACTACTACCACCATAACTACTTTTTAAAGTTTGGTCAACCTCCCATTGTGGGATTGATGCATTGATTATTGTTGTTTACTTGATAAAATTTAACTTGTGGAGGGGGAGGTATTCTATAAACACCTTACTCAAACATTGTCTTATGTTAGAACATGATGTTCTCTTGCCGATTGATGCATCACATCATTATTCATGCCCACAAATCTGCAAAATCGTTATCTTAGGTTTTTAGTTGGTTTGGATGCATTTCTTGCAATCATGGATCATATAAATCTGTTGTAGTTGTCTACACCTATTATTCTAAACTTTAGCTTGAAGTTGCAGTTTGTATTCTATATTTTCATTCTTATTTGTCACATAATCACACTAGATACATCATAATCATTGGAACTTTCTATTTGGCAGTTGTCAGGGCAAGTGTGCCAAAACTGAATCTAGATAATGTCTTTGAGCAGAAGAATGACATAGCCAAAGCTGTTGAAAGAGAGCTTGAGAAGGTAACAATTGTTTCAGGTCTCTTCCTTTCTATCAAATACTCATGATTAAAGTCATTTGGGAAACAAAAATTTCATGGTTATCATTGGATGTACGACATTCACTGTAGGCCATGAGAAATTATGGATATGAGATAGTTCAGACACTGATCATAGACATTGAGCCAGATGAGCATGTGAAAAGAGCTATGAATGAGATAAATGCTGGTAAGCAGTGAGATTCATTACAGATTCTGAAATAAATGTTCCCGATTTTTCTTTTAGTCTATTATTATTTCTGATGATGATAATGTTTTTGTTCAATTCAAGTCTCATTTTCCTGAAGTAACATGAAAAATCAATTGCATCAATAAAATCAACAATGAAATATTGACTGATCTCCCCTCTCTTTATCAAGCAAAAATACTATCATTATCAAGAAAATTACACTAATGGCTGTTTGAGGGCCAATGTTAGTTACCAGACAATCATTTTTGGTTTTCATGCAAAACAGCTGCAAGGCTGAGGTTGGCAGCAAACGAGAAAGCTGAAGCAGAGAAGATCCTGCAGATCAAACGAGCTGAAGGAGATGCAGAGTCCAAGTATCTTTCTGGACTGGGAATAGCTCGTCAGCGCCAGGCAATTGTTGATGGCCTGCGGGAGAGTGTGCTCGCCTTCTCCTCAAACGTGCCGGGGACTTCATCCAAGGATGTGATGGACATGATTCTAGTGACCCAGTACTTCGACACCATGAAGGAAATCGGTGCAACCTCCAAGTCGTCATCTGTGTTCATCCCTCATGGTCCAGGCGCCGTGCGCGATGTTGCCACACAGATAAGAGATGGTCTTCTCCAGGCCAATGCGATCTAGTGAAGCACGCAGTCATGGTATGTGTGAGATTTGTTTACCTTCTGACATGAGAGTGTGCATTCATTCTGTGATCCATGTAGATGAGGAGTTTGTGAATGGTTTGTTGAATCTGCAAGACTAGAAGGGAAAAAAAAAAAAGATGTGTTGGAAGTGCTTGCCTAGTGATCGTTGTTGTTGAAGGTTGTCAATAATAAACTGTGGTAGAGTGTAATCAGAATTTCAAATTAGTTGGTGTCTGTTTTTATGTGTATTGATCAGTAGACCCATGGCATGTGATTTGTGTTTTTGCTTGTATTTTGTTGAAATTTTCAATTAAATATGTAATGGTTACAAGTAAGGCATTTGTAAGCGTGTGCACAAGCAAAAATGATGTTTACAGTTTTTTTCACCAATCCCACTTCTTCACATCAAAAGCAAAGAAAAATGATTTTCAAGTAAACGATTTTGAAATTAAAAAAAGGGAAAAAGTGATTTTAATAATAAAAAAATAGATTAAAAAATAAGAATGTCATCGTGAAAATAAGAATACTTCTAGAAATTAAGATTAAGAGGAAGTCAACCATGCTTACATAATTTAATGTAAATTTTTAAAATCTAAAACAAAAATGATTCTCAGATTCTTAACAAATGAGTTTGTAGGGTATATAAGTTTGACATCAATTTTAAAAATTCCAGAGATAACATGTTCACCACATATTTTACTCAATTCACTACACCATATGGGACCAACTTCCAACCTTAGATTGTTTCAACTTTATTTACTATAAAGTCAACTTTAAAATTGTTGAGAGTTAGAGTTGAGAATAATAAAATAAATGAAATTGAATTTTATAGTAAATTATTTGGTAAGAATTTATATATAAAGATTTATGTAAAGATAATAACATGTGAAAGCTTATGCGAAACTATAGTACTCTCTCTTAAAGTCAAAACAAACAAGGTTAAAGTTTACAATACTGTTGGGCTTTGAGCTTATGGAAATTAATGTAGTGTTTTAAAGGTTCTCTCACCAAGAAGCCCAAAGATCATCTTGTTCAATCCTTGATAGGTCCTAAATGATTCTTGTTCCATCATTAGAAGTCAAATTCGAATCATAACTTTGTTACCTAGTATGAATAATGCATACTCTATAAGTATGAACAACACATGCATGCTCTGTAATGTTACAAAAAGAAAATTAGAAACTTTTAAGTTACAAGAAAACCCTTAATAAGAGGGATAAAGTTCAATGTGCAAATTGTAAAAAGATTGGACATGTCACAAACATCTGTTATTGGATCATTGGGTTTCCATTAAGATACAAGAATAATAACAAGAGAAGCTCTGGTAGTAGCAATAATAACAACAAAAATAATAAGTTAATTAGTAATTGTCAAGCTTTTGAAGCTGATGGAAGCAAAACAAACACAAATGAGCTAGCCCTAGAATAGTTTGACCAATTCAGAGCTCTTCTTGACAAGGGTAAAAAGAATTGATTGATCAGTATTGCTAATGTGGAAAGTAAATTTGCTTATTCCTCAGACCATTTCAGTAGTGATGTTTGGATGGGAAATCATCAATTACATGTGTTATAAAAGGGACAATTTCAACTCAACAATCTCATAGTAATGCATCTATTATATTGTAGGATATGATGATATAAGCCTAGATGTACCAAAAAATGCCAAAAGTTTTCTAGATCCCTAGTTTTAAAATTAACCTATTTATGTCATTTACTCAAATAACCTAATACTATTTCTTTTGGAACATCTAACTTAAGATTGAAGCAATTGAGGTATTCATTTAATGAATTTAACCATTTTTCTCTTCATTTGCATCACTACCAAACTGGAAAGTAAATAATGTCATGTATGATACCTTATATGACAAATGTTCTACTGCTTACCAATAAGATAAACTTAATATTCAATAACATAGTCCTTTACATTAATTTTTTGAAATATGACTAACCACTAACAAAAACTAATTCAATGATGTTTCTCAAACCCAAAAAATGTGAAGTATTTTTGAGAATCTGATGATAACTCTAATATTCATACAAATATCAGATATTTCTGCAGAATTGGAGTTAAATGAGGTTATGTAGTGAACTTTAAAAATTTTCTCAGTTTTACAGAAGCTAAGGAATGCATGTCTAAAGATCTCAATATAAGACCGTAATTCTTGCCCATAACCTTAGGCATTCTAACCAGCAATTTCAGTAATGGAATCATCTTCCACCATTCTTCATTCCCTACTAATCTTGGTATATAATCTTTATCCCAAACTTATGCATTAAACTAATACCACTAAAATGTAACAAACCCTTGCCATTCACATGAATGCACACTTTCAAACAACCCCATTTTTGATACAATCCATTTTCTCTGAACAAGCAGGAGCCTTGATTCTCAGAGAAAGGGAACCTGACAGTTCCCTAGCACTGGCTTCACTGTTTCCCCCACCAAAACAACACACTTTAAAGCAAGTTCGCAAAGAATCTTTTTCTAATGCTTTTTTTTACAGTTTTGGCAAAAAACCCTGTTCTCTCCTGTTGGTAAATCTTCACTCTTCTTTGCTTTCCCCACAATTCAGTTCTTTATTCTTGCTTTCCCTGGCTTCACAAAAGCTAAATCTAGATCCAATTTAACCACCGCAAGGGGCCACACTATTATGCAATTTAGATGATATCTAAGGTAAGTTGGTTCTTGGATGAATTGCAGAATCAGAAAAAACATATGATTCATGTTTTCAAGACAACCATAGGTTTGACAATATGACCCTACAATGAAGCTTACAGATTTCTCTCCTAAACTTGCATGTCCTGGCATTATATTGTTCTGCTTATTTATACCAGGTGTTACACTATTAACTGATGTAGCCACGTTATAATGACACTTGGAACACCAAGCAGTTGGTTTTTAAACCAAATAGTAGTAGATTCAATGATAAGACCTCTTTGAAGTAAAACTTCCCAAAACATTTTTGAACCATTCAAGACCTACTCTGATTGCTAGTAGAATTATGAGAATTATAACTAGCATCAGCTTAGGAATTCCCAGAAAAACTTTTCTTTCAGACTTCTTTAGGCAAAGTAAAGAACTTTTGTTTAATGAAAATTACAGCTATGAATTTCAAATAGCTAATGATCACACATTGTGATTCAAAACCTGTCAAATGATTTCTTTTGCTAGAAAATGAAAGAAAACAATGCATCAATAGCCTTCTCTTTCCACAAAGGATTATATCAATGCCCTAAAGATTTATATATTTCATCAAAACGTATGTGCAAGCAACAAGTGAAAAAGCATTCTTCTTTTCAGATTTCATTATGCATTGAAAAGCAAGGCATTGATTCTTTTACTTGATCAATATGTAAGCATAATTTCAGGCCACAGTTTTCTTCTCTCTTCATACACAATAACATACGCATAAATATTATGTGACCAAAAGTTCAAAGGATTATAATTCATGTATCACTATATTCAACTGATACTACCTTTCCAACCAAGCATATGATCTATTGTTACAACAATTTTCCATGATAAAAATTTATTGTAAAATGGTATTAATTCATAAAAAATATGCACCAGATGAGAAAAATTAAATATCAAAGGGAAAATTTAAGCGTTAAACAAGAGCAAGGGCATGCAGTATGTAATAAAACAAGAAAAAGACCAGGTTACATAATAGTTGAAACTTGAAAGAAAAAGAAACTCTTTTATCATGCACTGATGCACCATACCTTAATCCTTAAAAAAGGTGAATTTAAATTTAGAGATATTCTGAATATGGAACTACTAACACAATTTGCAAGTTGCATAATTACATATCTTATTGACAAGACAGTTCTTTCCGAGAGAAAGTTGGCATCAAGATCTCCCTTAGTCTCCTTTATTAACAGCCCTACACGGATGGCCTGAAACAAACTTTCTAGATTGCTTGTTATTATATCAGCCACCAAATATGGTTTCTCTGAGAGACATAGAAAACGTCTTGGTGGCAATAGTACCACTCTATGTGGCCATGCTCTTGGGTTATGTTTCCATGAAGTTGTGGAAACTATTCACCCTAGATCAGTGTTCAGGGATCAACAAGTTCGTGGTCAAAATATCAGTTCCTCTCCTATCTTTCCATGTGATCTCTAGCAGCAATCCATACAAGATGAACATCAAACTCATTCTTGCAGATACAGTGCAGAAAATTATAGCCCTTCTGACATTCACAATAATTGACGGTTGCATCTTAGGTGGTAAATTCAACTGGCTGATTACAGGATTCTCTCTATCTACACTTCCCAACAGCTTGATTATTGGAATCCCATTAGTGAAAGGGATGTATGGAGAGGAAATGGTCAATCTTATGGGGCAAATAGTTGTTTTACAGACACTAATTTGGAACACATTATTGCTGTTTCTGTTTGAGTTGAGAGCTGCAGAAGCAGTGACTCGAGATCTGCCAAATGAAAGCACAGGTATGGACTTTTTATGTTTAAACGGCATTATGAAACCATAGAAAATAATTTCTTTTATATTATTCATGATACATTGACATGTGCATGAAATTGCAGAAAAAATACTTTTCATCGTAACCATCTTTCAGCATAAAGCTTTGGTCCGTATAACATTCATACAACCACAGATAATGTACATTAACTGTAATAAATATTAGTTTGGATTGTATTTTGAATACAATTAGCATCTATTATATAGGCTACATATGCTGAGAAAATCAACCAATCTACTTTCTAGTCCACCTGACAGTACTTTCAAATTTTTTTTTCTTTTGGCTTAGCACCATTGACCTGAGATCCACTTGAGCAAGTTTTTTCTTGCTTCCCATTTTCTGATTCAAAATCCTCTTGTTTATTAGATATATTATAATTTAGAATACAACGACTGAAGAGAATTTACAAATAACACAATTCTCAGAAAGCACTCTAGTATGGTTATACACATCTTTTAGAAGTTAACTTCTGTTATTTCCTATCAGAACATTGACAAGCATTTAATTCAATGGAAAAAATGCACCAGTTCTAATTTTATTATTATAAAAATATTAATTATTTTTATTCTTCAGCTTTCAACTAAAACAAGTTTGTTGGTTCATGACTCG
Organism: Amphibolis antarctica; assembly: GCA_024699675.1. Lineage (NCBI taxonomy): Eukaryota > Viridiplantae > Streptophyta > Magnoliopsida > Alismatales > Cymodoceaceae > Amphibolis > Amphibolis antarctica. Next base: position 34,958 of record JAMKPZ010002364.1, read on the forward strand.
TGAATATGCCATTTTCATGAAGGTCGGGAATTCCAGGGAGAGCAGCATTCTCGAAGTAGTGATGGCAGAATTAAGGTAAGCTCAACAAAGAAGAAAACTGGGCTCATTCTTTTGATTGTCTTGAAGAAGCTCATGACAAATCCCAACACCTATGCAAGTTTTGCTGGTTTAGGTTGCGCATTCATCACCTTCAGGTGTGAACATTTAAGCCATAATATTTTAAGTGCTTTCATGTATACTTTACAGCAAAATTTGCTCGATGTCATCAAAGTCAGTGTTTCAAATAAATTGCAGGTGGGGACTTCATCTTCCAGTAATTGTTGAGAATTCAATATCAATAGTGTCCGATGGAGGACTTGGAATGGCAATGTTCAGTCTTGGTACAGTGCACATACAAAATCCTCATCAAGTAATTTGCACTAACAATCTGTTGATTCCATTACCTGTATCTTGATAGGTCTCTTCATTGCAACTCAATCTAAATTCATAGCATGTGGAAAGTGGATGGCAGCCCTGGCCATCGCACTTAGGTTCCTTTTAGGACCTGGAATAATGTCAATATCTTCTTATGCACTTGGGATGAGGGGCAAATTGTTAAAGGTGGCCATTCTCCAGGTTTGTCTCTTTCTTTATACTCATAATAAGTTATCAGAATATGTAAGCAATGTATTTGTGGTCAGTTACAAAGCATGGTTCATTAAATTTTATGTTCATTGATGAATTACTAACAACATAATGAGAAATTTATGGTGGTTTACAGGCAGGTTTTCCCCAAGGAATTGTGCCATTTGTGTTTGCTAAAGAGTATGAATTACATCCAGATATTTTAAGCACCGGGTAATTGACATTCCCATTACCTATTGAGGTTCTTCAGTAGTATATATTCTATAAAAGAGAAACTGAAACGTGATCTTTTTCCTTATAGGATTACCCTTGGGATGATCCTTGCCGTGCCAATGGCATTAGCATACTACTACCTACTTGAATTGTAACTAGCTCCTCATGTGCCAAAAAAGATTAGTGAAGCCAAGATTCAGGAGTAGACAATGTGACATATGACATGGATTGACTTGGAAGTGGGAGTTCCACATGTTAGTTAGGATTGACAAAAAAAACTTCCATATCTACCAACCGTTGGAGAACGTACCATAATTAAAAAATAACAACAGAATTGGGTTTTATGTACCGGTTGTTTGTATCTTCATCAGGATTGTGTTGGTTATTGGTTGTTATCAGGTTGTTTTTATTGGATTGTTACATTTGGGTGTTGTATTAGTTTAGTCTGTGTCTGGGCATCTTTGTAAACCCATTAAACTTCTAGGGACATTTTGGTTTTTTTGCCCCTTGTATATGGTCATATAAATGTGAATATTGAGGGCAGCGCTTCAGTGTCCTGGCCTCCCACTTTCTCCCAACTGCATGCCCTAGCATTGTTATCAATGCTTTCATCCTACCAAGCTCTTTAACATTCCAGTGAAGGTTTTTTGCATAGATCTCATCTTTCTATATGTAGATCTTATCATGACATCAAAGTAAAATGATCCCCCTAGTGGAGATGATACCGAATACCTATCCCTATCCCTCGAAAGTAAATGCTACAAGCTTAGTACAATTAAAGCTCTCTTCTTCAAATTTTCTTTTATGGGGAACCCAAATGAACAGGTTAACAAACTCTCAAGGATTTCGAGGTTTCCTAAATGTAATCATTCAACCCCTGCAGCATTTCATTGTTGTTGAAGATAAGCAAAGGTCAATCAATCTTTGAGAAAATCTTGAGTATCTCAAGTGGCATTTAGAGTAGTATTAGTAATTATAATTTAAGACCTTTAGAGAACGAGTCTTCTCAAAATTCTGGTTCTAACCCAAATACTGACATACAAAGGGATGATTAGGACCCAGAAAGTTCTGAAAATAATACTAGAATTGCATACCATCCCATGCAAAGCAGGTCAAAATCGGGTATTATTAAGCCCAATCCAAAATATCTAGTTGCTCTTACTAATGACATACCACCTATCCCAAAAAATATATCCATAGCTATCAATCATGAAGGGTGGAAACAGGCTATGGATGAAGAAATTGTTACCCTCTAATAAAACTTGGGATTTACTTCCTAAGATCAGCAATATGCTTATCATTGGGACGAAATGAATTTTTAAAACCAAACTTACCAGTGAAGGAAAATTAGACAAGTTAAAAGACTTGTTACTACTGGTCATAATCCAAAAAAGGGTATAGATTATGATAAAAAAATTTTCTCCTGTTATCAACTCTTGCAACAAAAGGGATCTACTTCTTACCATTGCTAGTGTAAAAAATTGGAAAATTAAATAGTTACATGTTAAAAATACCTTTTTTCATGGAGAATTAAAAAATCCTGTGTTTATTAGACAACCACCTAGATATGTTAATATGAATATGTTTGTCATTTAAATAAAGTCTTGCATGGTCTTAAGCAATCCTCCCATTTTGTGTTTGATAAGTTCAGTAATTACCTAATTTCTTTTGGTTTCACTTGTAGTAAAGCTGATTTATCAATTTTTATTTACATGAATGGAAATCAAATATTAATTCTCCTTTTATATGTTTTCGATATTTTTCTTACTTCAAATAATGAAATTCTTTAAAATCACTTTATTTCTGAAGTTGGAAAAATATTTTCTATGAAAGATGTAGGAGAAACACATCATTTTCTAGGAATATAAATTATCAAAAATGCTGATAGGATCCTGTTAACTCAAAGAATTTATGCCCATAACATTCTTTCCAAATTACAAATGCAGAATTGTAAGCCTATTGCAACAACCCCTCTTGGTGGTAAATTAAATCAGATTCTAACCGATGCAAGTAAAAGCTTCTCTGATGTTCAGTTTTATTGCAACATTATTGCATTTTTGCAATATTTAACTTTTATTAGACCTGATTTAACATTTGTTGCTAATGGTTTTAGTCAATTTACACATAAACCTTTAGCATCACACATTACTTTTAAAAAGAATTCTTAGTATTAAGATCAAATATTATTATTACATCAAAAGTTTAAACTGATAATAAAAACATAACATCTTCTTATAAGTATTCAACAATATTATGTAGTTATTCAGTTACTTGTTACGTTAAACCAAATATAACTTAACACATCCTAACTTTCAACATAATTAGAAGTGTCAATTAGGTCGTGTTTAACTAGACTGATACAACATAACACAGTCAAATCATGTTATTAGCTAATACAACACGGTTTAATAGATTATACTTAAGTTGCATCTAAGTGTTTTCGTGTTAACACAGCTTGACCCACTTTTAACATGTGAGCTAATACAACACGATATGAAAATAATTTTGTAATTTTTTAAAACTTTACATTTTTTTAATATACTTTTGTTAAATTATATACATTGTATATAGCTTGATGATTTGAATTATACATGGTTGTAAATTTAAATCTTACCTTTAACTATATTTTAATATTTATAAATTATATTAGTGTTACATTAATTTAAATAAAATAAAAAAAATAATTAAAAAAATTGACATCGATTATCATTATATTTGTAAGGTCAAGACCCTTGAAAACATATTACATTCCATCCAATCGACAGACAGTGGATGTTCTAACGAAACTATTCCCAAAGACAACATTTCATCAACAGTTTTGCAAACTTAGGTTGTGTTTGTTAATAAGGTGTAGTGCAGTTGGTTGCGTGAGATTTTTGATTTTTGTATGATTTTCGATGACGAATAATAGCTAAAATACGTTCATAAGTTTTGGTTCAATTATTTCCAAATTTATCATCATCTACATCAACTAATTACTTCTATTGTTTACTTGAAAAATTGATGACAAATTAAAGCTTGGGAAGATTTCAGAACAATTGGGGGAGAGTCAACAATCGGGGAATCCAGGAGAGCCGGTAGTTGGGTAAAATATTAATTTCAATATTATTTTTAATAACATTTTAAAAAAAATATCAAAAAATTATCTCCTAGGGGAGAGCTAGGAAATCAATCACGTACTTACCAGAAATCGGGTCAGAGTGTAAGGATCGTAAGGTTATGGTCATTACTTCATGACAAGCCGTAAAGTTAAGCCATAAAGTAAACATATTTACTTTACGGCATGTTGTATAGTTATTCCTTTATTTTTCAGATATTTCTAATAATGTTAAAATATTACATACCTCATCTTAATAAATTAAATCACGTATTCGAAAATCTTAAATACCTTATATTACTTAAATTTATGACTTAGCATTTCATCAACATTCTTCTTAACCAATATTAATTAATTAAAAATAAAAAACCACTCACATTAATTAACGGTAGTTCCATAAATTTCATTGTTATATGCACGAACATTCTGTAAATTAATATTTTATATGCACACAAAAAACAAATTAAAGCTTAAACTAGCGGCAATTTCGTTTTTTATAAGAGAGGATTTACGAAACTTCCGTTTGTAAAAGTTATGAGATATTAACTTATAAAGGTTAATATATTATAAAAAATATTAAAAAGATACTTATTAACATGTGAAGTTGTGTATTGTAATTTTAAATAAATTAACTCTTTTATCTGAACTTTTATGTGTATGGTTTAATATTTTTTTAAATTTTACCGTGATTACTATATAGCATTGCTGTATCACTCGCAACTCTATGGCGAGCCGTATATTTATTGTCGTTTAACATTTTTTTGAATCATTTAATATTTATTTCAATCCTTAAAAATTAAAAAAATAAATTATCACCTTGTGAATTCACTCACGACAGAATATTCATTGATTCCAAAAAATATTATTTTCCTTTTTTTATTAAATGACAATATTAATAACATGCATATTATAAAAATATTATTATGACAAAAAAAGTTATAATTTTTTTTTATAATTGCATTCTTTCATTGATAATTATCTTGAAAAAAATTATACATAATTCCGTCGTGAAAAAAAACACACCTCATCAAGCATTGTTGTGTTGTGAAGTTAAAGCACCAATTCTGTTTTTCGCAAGAGAGGATTTACGAAACTTTCATTTGTAAATATTATGAGATATTAACTTATAAAGATTGATATATTATAAAAATATTAAAAAGATAATTATTGACATGTGAAGTTATGTATTGCAATTTTAAATAAATTAACTCTTTTATCCAAATATTTTTCAAATTTTTGTGTATAGTTTTTTTTTTTTTTAATTTTACTGTAATTACTATACGACATCGCCGTATCATTACGATCGTGACTCTACAGTGAGTCATATAATTATTGTCATTTAACATTTTTTGAATCATTTAACATTTATTTCAATCCTTAAAAATAAAAAAAATAAATTACCACCTTGTAAATTCTCTCTCGTCAGAATATTCATTGATTCCAAAAAAATATTATTTTTCTTTTTTTATTAAATGAAAATATTAATAACATGCATATTATAAAAATATTATTATGACTTTATTATTTAACAATTAATTCAGATGATACAATTAGTTTAGAAGTGTTAAATAAGAGGTGAAGGTATTATTAAAATTTTACATTTAATTATTACAATAAAAGAAACTACTACAATTACTATATATTTATCCTATTTTACTTTAATTACTATACGCAATCAACTACGTCTAATAAAAATCATACCTCACATCATTAACAAACACAACCTTAACCTTATTTTCACACCAAGTAGGTGTCAGAGAACATACAGTAATTATAAAATAATAGTAGATTTGGATCTTGAGTACTAGTTGTTTGTATCGTCATCAAGTTGTATTGGTTAGAATGGGTTGTTACATCTGGGTGTTGTATTAGTTTAGGTCAAGTTTTGTTAATCTAATTCTAACTTCAATTTTAACTTTATATATATAAACTCTTATGTGTCATAATCACCACATGAACTTTAATATACAAACTCTCACTTTATAATTTACTGTACATCTCTAATGTCATTTACAAAAATACTTTTAACTTCAATTCTCCAATTATTAAAGTTAGAACTTTGTTCACAAGAGAATCCCAGTGCTGTTGTCAAACTCTCGTACGTTCCAGGGAAGGTTTTCTGCGTGGATCTCGTCTTTCTCTGTGTAGATCTCATCGCCAACTAGAACAGAAATACACCTCAATACATCTAAACAAATGCAAATATTATCTTTGTCATGGATCTGATGGAAACATACGGATGTAACAACGTTGTGTGATTTTAAGTGAAAGCTTCTGAACATTCAATGTGAAAAATCCTAAAAATTGAAAATCTTCAGATGCCAACCTGTCTTATTATGGTTTTGCTGATAATCACACCATACATGTAACCAATCCCACATAACTGGATCTAAAGCATTGATTGATTGATTATTGTCGTTATGCCGCCATACACGTGTGGTGAGCCTACCAATGACATAATGCATGAATGAAATTTTCACTTGTTAAAATGGTTTATTTAGAAACAGTAGTACCAGAGCCTGAAATAACAAAACCAACAAGCTAGATACATGTCTAATCCTAGTGTATACTTGCACCTCAATATTTCAGTCATGAACTTGTTCAAACCTAATATGACAATTGCCATATCTTATTGCACAGAGAAGATGATAATTGATAATCCATCCAACAGCTTCAGTATGTAAGGTGGGAAAATGTGTAAAATATGAAATACTAAATGTTGAAGTCAAAATATCAGTCATCCTTTTTTAGGTATATAAAGAGAGACAATGGGAAGAAAGATACATACACATGCAGCTTTCTTAACAAGTATTTGGGTATTCAACGTCCACAGAAAACAACCCAATGAAGAACTTCATCGTATAGGGTATAGACCGTGATTAGTCTTTGTTTAGTATGACTCTCATTTAAATTAAAAATCACTCTCAACATAACAATAACATTGGAGATTCTCAAGGCAACTTTTTCAAAAGAAGTTCAAAAAGATGTTTCATACAAAAAGTGAAGAAACTATTTTTTCCTAGTTCCGAAGTTGAAAAAGCTCTTAACAAACAAAGCCCAAAACAATTTAAGAACTTTCAGAGAGTAACAAAGTTGCACCAAAGAATAATCGCTCTCCAATTGATGTCCCCGATCTTCTATACAACTCTGGGAAACCATAGGACTGGCACAACACTGAGTGGTAAAGGTGAAGGAAATACGCAAGGAAATCAACAGAATCAAGACTTCCACCTACGAGGTTAGGGTGAGGCAAGAGAAACCTCAGATCAAGGGCACCAACTATGCAAACCTCTAATGGAACATGTGGACGACGGCGGGTGCGACCCCCTTTTGATATGAAACCCGTACATACAACGTGCCTCCAAGTATTCACTCTTCCAGCCTTCTCTTAGCTCGGCAGAGTCCCTGTACCACTGCCTGACATGACCAACACCAAAAATCTTCAGAATCAAGGGCACCAACTATGCAAACCTCTAATGGAACATGTGGACGACGGCGGGTGCGACCCCCTTTTGATATGAAACCCGTACATACAACGTGCCTCCAAGTATTCACTCTTCCAGCCTTCTCTTAGCTCGGCAGAGTCCCTGTACCACTGCCTGACATGACCAACACCAAAAATCTTCAG